>JALPQI010003257.1:0-102339 GCA_025490895.1 Thaumatotibia leucotreta
GTTAGCTATGGCAAATTCTTGCAACAATCTGAGCCAACCTCTACCACCATTGTTGAAATAATTTCTTTGTTGTCCATGTCATGTTTAGTTACTATAAACGTAATATACGTGAAAGTAAGGAATTTTCATTTACACTAAGTCATCGCGGTAATAAAAAATAAATAGCACCATTATCCCATTGTGTGGCAGCCCTGCTCGCGCGCTTCAGACAAATGAAACGGAACATAAAGAGGAAATTGCTACGCGCGTAGCCGCACTCGTAGCGCGCCGTAACGGCGGCGGCGTAGCGGCGTAGCCATTACAGTACTAGGGAATATTCGGGCGCGCTTAATATGAATATCATATTTGATCTGTTTTAGTGTTCCGTAGCCAAAATTGCAGAAACGGAACCCTTATAGATTCGTCATGTCCGTCGTGCCTGTCACAGCTGATTTACTCGGAAACTATAAATGCTACAGTAATGAAATTTGGTGAGGATATGTGTTGTAAACCGCTACATAATTATAAAACTCGTACTATAAATTGTAAAATAACTGCGGTTGGGACTCTCCATACATGTAATTGAGGGGTAAAATTTTATGATATCGTCGTTGGGTCTGCATACATCGCTATGTGCGTGATTATAATTAATTAAATTAATTGTGTATTGTTGCCACGTCACTATTTCAAATTCGTAAATCAAACACAATATAGCGACTTCCGTAGGCCCATCGACATCTATGGTAATATTTTTGGAAGTTGCACACTTGTTTTCTCTAACAGATCGTTTTTCTTTTGTACTGACATATATTTTTCATTTTTTATACAAAAGGCATGAAATAATGAGAATATTATAGAAAAACTAACCAAAAACATATTTTTTTATCTCAATTATGTTCTAAAGAACATAGAAACAATTACCAAATTAATGGAATGTATTTCTATCAGGCTTTTTTGTTTTTTGAATAAGGCTTGTAGTAGCAAGCGGCACTTGTTCCATTTGTTTATTCAAACTAGAATAAACTGAAAGGAACATAAAGTAGTGAACCCTCTTATGAATAACTTAAACCGACATATTTATTTAATCGTAAGTTATTTATCTTTTCTGATGCGAGTCCTTTTAACGGCTGTATACTTATGATGGTTTTGTTTCTATCTTTTGTGATTGTTTTCCATCGTGACACTATGTTTCGAAGAAACATTTACTGCTTAAGACCTACACCATCGATATTAAAAATAGAAATAGCGTAAGTTTATTTTTTCAAAACAGGGTTTTGGTAATGTTAACTTTCTATACATGGCTGCGACAACTTACAATCTAAATGAGAAATACCCAAGTGATGGACACATATATAATTTGGATACATTTGAATACTCCTAAAATCCGCTTTTAAATTCCTGTTGTTCTGATTTTCGAGGACTCCATAAATTGTCCTCACGCATGTCACTCTATTAACCCACGATTAGCCCCCAAGGGTGGGACGCATAAAACATTCGTAACTCAAATAGTTTATTAGGTCAATGTCTTTACCACGAACTGGGTATCGTTTCTCAAAAGCTTGTAACTTGTAAGGCACGGAAGTCTCTTTTTAACACCAATAATTAGATAAGGATTTCCATTTGCATTACAACTTGCAAGTTTTTAGTGATACTGAACCACGTACCCCTTGTTCATAAACGTCTCCTAACTTAGCAAGCTTCCTAACTAAGTATTGTTTGTCCCTTTTGATCTTATCCATATGTCTATAAGAATAAAATAGACAAATAATATTTAGCGACTGGGTGAGTCAGTGTTTTTCAACTACACGAGTCGGGAGAAGGCTTACTTTTCAACATAATCTCACATTATTCTATCTTATAATATTTTATAATGCGGAATGAGGGAAAATAAAACCGGCCAAGAGCATGTCGGGCCATGCTCAGTGGTTCCGTAGTTATTCAAAAACGGCTCGGCCGATTATGTTCGAAATAGTTTTATTTTAAATTATTCTATAAGTCCACTATTCATGATTTTTTTCATATTTTTTTGGTACACGGATTAAAAGTTAAGGGGGGGGGGCACTATTTTTTTTCTACTGGAGCGATTACCTCCAAAAATGTTGACTTTAGAAAAAAAGTTTTTTAAGACCCTTTTCATTTTTAAGAGACCTATTCAATGATACCCCACACGATAGCAAATAAAAAAAATCATCCCCATTTCACCAGTTGGGGAGGTACCCGAAAAAAAATTGTTTTCTTGTTTTTATTGTACCACTTTGTTGGCATGATTAATATGTAAATGTATACCTGTACCAAATTACAGATTTCTAGTATTAACAGCCAGTGAGCTATGCTGCGGGCAGACGAACAGACGGACAGACGGACATGGCGAAACTATAAGGGTTCCGTTTTTGCCAGTTTGACTACGGACCCCTATAAAAGACAAATATTTTACAGAGTATTATCCGAGGGAAAAGGCAATGTCTGTTGTACAAAACAGGCAGAAAAGTACTATGCATTTCAATCATTCAAACCTAAACGCGTTCAGAAAATTATCACTTTCTGTGCATTAATCTCTATCCTATAAAAAAAAAACACTTTTTGAGCGTATTCATTGTAAAAGGAGTTAGGTGGTTTCGGGTCGACAATACGTATGTGAATTCCTTGGAAATCCATAGGCTACAGTAACTGCTTACCATCGAGCGGGTCGTATGGTTGTTTACCATCGTCTTGGCATAAAAGTAAGTAACGCAGTCGACTTAGCTCCCGCTGACATATAGTAAGGACCCAGGTGTGGGTGAAATCAAACACGTTTGTGTGACATTGATTTGACACGCTTGAGTAGGGATTATTAATTGATTTCAGCAATAGCACAAGTACTTTAGGATTAATAAGATTTTTACAATGCGTATACTTAGAAAGTGCTCTTCATAAGGGTAAACTTACTGAAAGTGGCACTTTGCCGCACAATGCATTGTAAAATGTTGTATGATACGCATGTTGAAATGTTGGCTTTCCACACTTGTATCATAAATAACTATTACAAACATTGATTTAAAATAGCGCTTTTGTTGTTTATATTTTTAATAGGTGTTTTTTTCGTTGTCCACAAACTTTCACTGTACATTCGTATATCACGAATAAAGCTTATTGTATTAAATTCATACTTAGAACGTGTAATCAACAGAGCCAAAAGGAAGGGTCATATATTTTAATATAACATATTTTAGGCATTTTTATCGCTGTCCGAAAATCAACACTATTAATGATATGATTCTAGTGATATGTCAACTTGAATCACACGCCCATTCTATAATTATTATATGTGAAAAGTGTGTCCTTAATTTTGAATATATTTTTGATACATATTGCCCATTGTAAAAAGTTTATAAAAACTGACACTTTTTTGACAGCGCTCGTGAATCTAAGTGCAATCACCATAAAAATATACAAATTTTGAAAGGTTGGTTTGAGGTCAACGAAAGATACGCTCTAGATAACATTATAACCCTTTGTGGCTCTGTCAAGTTCTAAGTGAAGAAAGAGGATTATATGTGAAATATGACCCTGGATTAATATTGTTTTATCTCGTTACAGCGTTGCCGAGTCTTTGTCTTCGAGTCTCCTCTGCTGATCCTATTATGTATATTAATACGGATAATATACGTTACTGAGAAGAGTAAATATTTTATAAATATTTTTATTCAGTCAGATTCATGTTAGCTCTGCCCTTTTTAACTAACGTATACTTTGATCTGGCTTAGAAATCACCGCATACTTAATCCTACAAAAGGAAAACTTTCTATTACAGACAAGTAATTTTTATTATGAAATATGTATCATGCACAAACATAACGTAAAATAAATAAAAAATATTGAACAGCAATTTTTTTTCTATACGAATTTTAACAAATGAAAGCACTAAAAATAAGTAAAAGATGAAATTAAAACCTGGAACGAGACTACCATTTTTATTTTATTAAAACAATGTTAAACGGCTCAATACCTAAGCTTTTTTTAACCCGGGAAAGTGGTCCGTGATTGGAAAAAGTTAAAATAACCCTGATGAAGATTTAATCAGAAAATTAGGCTAAATAATTTAGCCCATAGAAAAAACGTGAATCTTATCAATTAGTACGCCCAGTTTTTTTAAGTATTTAAAAGGCTTTTTTTTTACCAACCGGACGTCAATTCATAAAAGCTGACCATCTCCTACAAAGTAACCTTTGACCTAAAACGTAAAATCATTACCAACCGTAAAAGCAGAACTATTGCTTCCCGTGACATCGCAGACAACGCTTGCTTCCGTCACTGTTCTATAAACCACTTCATGCGAAAAACACCCTTAAAATATCACAAATGTAACTTTATACCAGTTATAATAAGGCTACGTCATGCGCAGTCAACCTTTGGTTCGTCGCGTTTAAGCCGCCAAGCGATTGGCAGCTGTGACAGTGTTTTGTTTAGGTCGAGTTTAGGTCGCAACGGGTCTGCGAAGGTTCTATGTGTGCGGGGACGCCGCGCAGCCGCCGCCAGTACTCCCCGGGCGGTGCTCCCGCTAGTCGTGTCCAACCACAGTGAAAACCTGAAAAAAATACCCGAAGTCAATTCTAGCCTTCCATTTACACCCCAAAACCCCTCTAACGTGCATTCAAAGCAATAAAAAAAACTACAAACTAAAATTAAAAAAAACTGAATATAACTTGATTGTATAGTTTTATCGATGTACTAAAACAATTTAAAGTTGAAATGTGTGTACAGTGAAACGTCAGAAGCGCGAAACCTTTGGCCGTGTCGGCGTTACATAACTGTTCCGGCGAAGATCGATACCCTGGGCGTATTAATAGCGACCTACGGTTGAGAACAGCTGGCCGGCCGCCAGCATGCAGCCCGCGGTATGTGTTAGCTTCTAAATATACTGAGACTAATTATTAAGGCCTAATGTCCTATTTTCAGGACTAAGATTTTATTATTCATAAGTCGTAACGACGAATCTCAGAAATCTACATGGATTGTCCTTTTTTAGAGCACTGAGATTACTTCGCTTGCCCTAAAAATAGAATGAGCTATACGAAGGTACAATAATGTCAAGGAAAAATCAACCTAAACAGTACACAGTGCACTGAATAAGCATCTTATTCAGTGCACTGTGGAAACTCGGTAAACTCATTTTGCTATTTGAAATGAAATAAAATGTATTTATTTGCGGAATATGGGTACATTATTTAGTAAGAAGATACAATAAAGTTTTAGATTCACCATACTCTGCTTAGACAAGCATGCAAATATATAAAAACAATTTTGTGGCTGACGACAGCACACAAAATCTTTTCCTTAAAACTAAACGTATTGCTAACTAGCCTATAAACTAATTATTACTAAACTTGGCATTTAAAAACACTCTTATAGAATAAACGCAGAGATTACATAGTCAAATGTGTTATTTCTTTTTGAATTGCGTTAAAGATAGAGTTTTATATCGCCTGGAATTTTATTTGTGTTGTATTTAATCTTTAGTTCAAAACCTTCAATATCATTATATTTTGTTGAGGATTTTATTACAAATTATTAAGGTAAACGCACCAATATTCGACACCTTAGTGACCAATATATAGCCTGCATGAATTAGCATTACTCTTGATTATTCAAAAATGCGCATTTTCCCTGAGATAAGACCAGGCTAAGGGTCTGTTTCAACATGCCCGAGTAAAATATAATATCTTTCCGATAAATATGAGCAGTCTTGTTCTTTTATTGCCTGATAATTTTATCTCACGGATATATTTATCAGAAGTCTGTAAGACTGGTTGTAAATCGATTATTCGCTCCAAAAACTGCTAATCTAGTAACTGGAGTTCGAGGCCAAAGAATCTACGAAAATATTGCCACAACAATGAAATGTTCTTACAATAGTAAATCCTTATTTTCTAAAAACAGACGTTTAGATATGTTATTTATTGGTAATTTTAATTCTTTAATTTAAAGAAACAATATTATTTACTTATTTTCACGTAAATATAAGATATTTTAATAAAAACTTAACTATCCGCAATTATTAGTAACAAAGTTGGTATTGCGCTGGTATCACCTCAGGTGTTAATAACATTTGGTACAGCAATTTAACTACACATAAATTAAAAGGTAGGTATGGTTAAATTACTAAGCAATATATGTAAGTATTATCAAACCGCGATTATCTTATCTTATCTTATCTTATTAGCGAGGCCCTTACGGATACACTTCGACCCATTGGGATCTTTTGTGTAATTGCCCCCTGTTTCGTCTACCCCAGGGATTGTTCTATCAACTCAATATGTTTGAGGATGGACCCTAGCGGTAACGTTTTGACCTCCTTCGGTTCTAGATAACCAGTTCCGAAGTCTTTCATCCTTTGTCTGGCGAGGGCATGACATTCGCACATCAAGTGTTTCATTGTCTCTTCTTCCTCGCCACACATTCTACAGTCTATGCTGTCAGAAAGACCCATTTTGGCCAAGAGAGTTTTGACCCCAAAGTGTCCCGTAAACACCCCTGTTATGAGTTTGAGTTGTCTTTTGCTATATTTCCAAAGCTTTTTGCTCCAGCCCGAGTCTACTTCGTGCATAAAGAGCTTTGAATGCCTGAGCCCCGTTAGATTGTTCCACTCTTCCTGGTGCTTCCATCTAACTCGCTCTTTCATGGCTGTTTTAATGGTTCCTTGTGAGAGTCCTACAAATGGTTCTGGTCCTACAAAGTTGTTTGTAGAACCCCCTCTTGCAAGCTCGTCTGCATTTTCATTGCCAAGGAAGCCCTCGTGCCCTGGGATCCATACCAGTTGCACTTTGTTTCGCCTTCCAAGTTTGTTCAGAGCTTGGATGCCGTTGAATACTAGTCTAGAGTCTACTTTAGGCGCCGTAAGGGCCTTCAGTGCTGCTTGACTGTCGCTTAATATATAGATATTCATACCTTGGGTCTGTCTATCTATAATCTCCTGTGCACAGGCAATAATCGCGTAGGTTTCCGCTTGGAATACAGTCGCATAGTTGCCCATACTTACACTACCACGGTAGTCGTTTGCATAAATGCCTGCGCCCGTACCGGATCCAGTCTTGGATCCGTCAGTGTACCAAATAAGGTCGTTCCTATCAGAAATTGGTGGCTGTAGACCCCCCGCCCATTCGGCTCTATTATGAATTTTAGTTTTAAAATTCTTTTGGAAAACAAATTTGGGCAGCATTTTATCACTACCCATACTTGTTAACTTATCCATGTAACTGTCTATTTCCATGCTTGTATGTTTGGTCTTTGGCATGCTATCACTCCATAGACCCAAGATCTTGAGTCTTTGCAGGGACTTGCGTGCCTCCGACTGTATAACCAGGTGTAGCGGCGGTAGGTCCAACAGTACCTCTAACGCAGCCGTTGGCGGCGTTCTAAACGCGCCTGTGATGGCCATGCACGCTACTCTTTGTAATTTATTCAGAGCATCCTTGCATGTACCCTTTGCAGTTCTTGGCCACCATGCCAGACTACCGTACAGAATGATAGGTCTCACCATCATAGTGTAGATCCACCTCAGTACTTTAGGGTTTAAGCCCCATGTTTTGCCATATGCCGACCTACACATACCAAACACTCTCAGTGCTTTGGTTATGAGGAGGTCTACGTGCTTTTTCCAGTTCAGTTCTCTATCAAGTGTCATACCTAAGTATTTCACTTCGCTGGACATATCTAGTACCCTGCCATAGAGCTTTAGTTGCTTCATGTTAGCGAGGGTCTTTTTCCTGGTAAAGGGTATTACCACAGTTTTCGCCGGATTAATGGAGAGTTGGCGACTATTGGCGACCAGTGTTCCACTAGCTTCAGCGCTCCATTCATGATTTCCGATACAGTGCTTGGGAATTTCCCGGTGACCAGTATCACTAAATCATCCGCGTATCCTACTGTGTACAGAGGACCTTTATTTAGCTCCTCCAGTAGTGAATTCACTACTAGACTCCACAGGGTTGGTGATAGTACACCCCCCTGTGGGCATCCTTTTGTTGCCGTGGCTAATATTTCGTCTCCCATGAGGGAGGATTTTATTAGTCGACTATTCAGCATATTACCGATCCACCTGCACAGAGTCGGTTCTATGCCATGTTCCAAGGCAGCATTATTGATCGCTTGATACGTGGTACGGTCAAATGCGCCTTCCACATCTATGAACACGGCTAGACATATTTCTCTGTTTTCTATAGCCTGTTCCGCTCTAGTAGTCACCAAATGCAGTGCGGTTTCAGTGGACTTGCCTGGTTGATAAGCGCACTGTAGTTGGTGCAGAGGATGCCTTCTTAGTGGTCCATCCCTTATATGTCTGTCTACCAGTTTTTCCATAGTTTTGAGGAAAAATGACGAGAGACTTATCGGCCTATATGATTTAGCTTCGGTGTAATTTGCCTTGCCAGGCTTTGGCAGGTAGGTTACCTTAACCATTCTCCATATACGTGGTACATGGCCGAAGGCTAAACAGGCTCTGTACAACCTGCTCAAGTGCGGTATGATTGTACTTGCACCCTCTTGTAGTAGAATGGGGTAGATCCCATCTGGCCCCGGGGCTTTATATGGCTGAAACGTTGACAGCGCCCACTTCAACTTGTTGTGATCTACTACCTTTTTAGACGTGTCCCAATTATGTCTGGTCGTGTTTACGGATTGCTCCAACACACTTATTGGTTCATCGCAACAACCGCGATTAGAACGGGAATCGAAAGTAATGTTGACGGGTCCATATTGGCACTTATACAATTTTTTCTTCGAATATTTTTACTAATACCGTTTTTTACTTATAATCATCATTACTCCGAAAATTTTATCTCATACTTTTTTTCTTACTAAAAATTATACTTATACCTACAATGTTCATAACGATTTTTATTTCGAAATTTTATCCTCCTAAAGTCGTCAAGTAGATTAATCCGTACTCATAAAGTTATTTGAAATAAATTGTTTATTCATAAACATTTTCCCATTAGGTTCACTCTGTTGTGGTATAATTCTTTTATGAATAACATAAACTATGTAGTCATAATGGGCTTTGTGCAGAAACTCTTGTGGCATACTCAACTTTAGCATATTTCTTTGTGGCAGATTTCGAGTTGTTCGAATATTATTCGAGCATAATTTCGATGCTCCTATTTATGATGAGGCATAATCTGGATGTGCATAAAAAGTATCGGCATAGTTTGTTTTAGCATAACAGAGAAGGAATAATTACAACCTCTCAATATAATCGAGGTAGTAGTAATATTCTGTACGTTACTTACTGGGTTACTGAGCTGAGTACTTTCTAGGTTGCCAAAAAAAAAATAACCTCGAAGACTAAGGCGGGAGCAAAGCTCCCGCCTTAGTCTTCTAACCTAACCTATCCGAGTAGGATCTGCCCCGGAAGGTTTTGTTCGCTCGCTTCGCTCGCTCACTGCAGAAATTTTCACCCTCGCAGCAAATTCTGCCTGACGAAAAAGGCAAGTTTCGAACTTGTGGCTACATGCCCAAAAAAAAATGCAAATCTAATTTCTGTCTTATAACACTCGGCGTAAATAATGATATGCCAAGATAGTTACGGACAAAATAATATTCGAAATATTGTTATTTAAGCCAAGTGATGTTTCTGTCTCATTAAGTTGATGCCAAAATAGATTATACCAAGTCTGTTATGTCCTAAACGTTTCGGACAAAAAAATTTTAGAGGGAACCCGTTTAGTACAGTACCTACTCTGCCACAACCTGATTTGTGCAGGTAGCTAGTTTACAGTAATAGTACGATTTATATTTAATTAAACAAAAATAATTCATACATAAAACCAGTACAGATAAAAATAAATACCTATAACATTAGAATATATAGCATAAAATAAGTATAGTGAAAAATTATATAAACATAAAAGTTATTACTAAAAATATGTATGAAAAACAATATTATGAACATAAATAATTCTATGTGATGATAATTATGAACAAAGATTATTCTAAATATCGATCATTCTGAAGTTAAATTGTATAAGAAAAATTTTCGGAGTTCCAATAATCTAAGTTGCAATTTTATAAATACTTTGGCGCACCCAATGTTGACACAACAGTGTATGAGTCAATCTAGGATACATTCAGAGTTATATTAATATATTCATAGTTTAAGTGCAGAGACTTACAGAGAATAGATTAATTTTTTTTTTTTTTTCAAGAAACATTGAAATAATACAGTCTTTCAAAATCCACAACACAGGTTTCGTCAGGGGGAAACAGATACAGCTTAGCCACAGGCCTCGTCACATTCTTACAAACGATGTCATCCGCAACAGGCTTTGTAGTGTATAGATTAATTAATCACTCAGTACATCTATTAACAACTCTTTTCTTAGTAAATGTTGTCCAATTTGTTGTGTCTACAGTACTTTAGAATCCCTTTCTGATTCCGGTTTGATAATACTATACTATACTATTACTAAAAAGAAATTTGCAAATGTAAAATGAAAGTATTTTTTGTATTTTATTTTTTATTTGTCTTCTTCATCACTTATCCTACTGAGTCCTGGGTAAAAATCGAGTACACTCCCATAAAAGCCGAGAGACCTTTATGATGCCCAAATAATTTGTAAAAGCAATGCTTAAAATATACCTCTTAGAGTATATAACCAACTTTGTTCCAACAAAAATGTGACAAACTCATTTTAAACCTTAAAATAAGGAACAGTCAGTTCAGGACTCAACACTGATGGTGTTATAAAGGACTCTCGAATTTCCAAATTTACCCCTGCCTTATTACGGGTTAAAACTGCTTAGTAATAGTATAGTATAGTACTTATACTGCTTAGTAATTTAACCATACCTACTGTCTTAACAAATATGGCACACTGTCGTATGTGTTCACTGGTAATTCAACTTCTTTTTAAAATTGGCTTTGAAACGTTGGCTCTTATCATTTTAAGTTCTTTACAAGAAAATTTTGTCATATCAATGTTAGTTAAGAGAAAAAAAAAGTTTATAGGTATTTACGTGTTTTTAAGAAAATCCTAGTTGTGACAGCCATATTAAACAAAAAGGCGTACAAACATTACACAGGTATATGCTTGTAATGTTTTTATTAGGAATTATTTTAAATAAATAAATTAAATAACAAAAAGGTTGTGGAAACCTGAAAACTTTATTTGACAATGACATAAGAGACTTTGACGGATTTGACAATAAAGCATCTGTCGTAGTTTCGTTGGCCTCGAACTCCAATTACTAGATTAGATAGCGAGTTTAATCAAAATTTCGGAAGTTACCGGGATCACCAATATAAATAACTATATTTTGTTAATATATAGATAGGCAATTAGACACAAGGATAGAAAATACATTTTTAAAAGATATAATGGAATTAATTATTTTAAGGCACGAACGTACAAATATTTCCGTCAAATCGTCAAAATCTTCAACGTCAAAATCGTATTAAAAATACCGAAGATTAAAATGAACATAATTAGCTTCAATACCTCTAAACTAATCTCTTAGCTTTAAAGCTAAAACGGTCTTAAAACATGGCATTAACCTATCTGAATGAAAATTACTTGAAAACTACATGCGTTAAGTAAGTCAGTTAGCATGCAAAACAAACATGTTTGAAAGCAGTTTGCATGTTGGTAAGTTCGTTATCAAATATTTAAAAGCCTAGCTCAGTTATTGCTCCAGATTTTACTTATTTTATTCATTTATACGTGATTACTACCTAGTATGGTTTAAAATGGTCGGTTTTTCATGCATATTCTAATTATTGAGTACTCGAGACTTGTCACTATTGCAAATACCATCTTCGCGGAGTAAATCAATAATGCAAAATGATCATATTAGCTTAAAATTAGTACATTACGACACAAGTGCAAAAAACATGAAAACAGAAACGAGTGGCGGTATTTTAAACCACGACCGAAGGGACTGTTTTAAATCGACACGAGTTACGAATTTCCTTTTTGTTCGTGTCTCGTACGACGTTTTTTAGTACAGATGGCCCTACGAAGTTGACCCACTTCTCGCACTAGAGCCTAAAAAAGGCACCATCAGTACTAAAATAGTACATTACGACACAAGTGGTAAAAACAGGAAATCCTAAACGAGTTGCGTTTTATTACTAATTGTAAGTAAGCTATATATATATATATATATATAGCTAATTAATTGAGTCATTAAGCTTACCTTTTGTCCAAAAATAAATCGAAAGCTGACCTAAATATGAGAAGCATGTATGTAACACAATCCACTTCATGACCTCATAAGAAACGGGAAAGAAGGTTAACTGTAGGAGTTATTGTGACCAATAGGCTATAAATAAGACGTTTTGCTGACGAAATGGGGCTCCAAAATAATTACTTGTGACAGTTATAAAAGTAAGAATAAAAATATCCAAATTGCCTAATTTAATGGGCGGCCCATTGTCAGTTGGATAATATTGTCCACACGGTGGTCAAAAGTTAATAGCTTTTATAAATTTGTGTTTTGCTGGGGCCTATTTCTCGAAAGCTTATAAATTGTAATAAAAGTGGAAGTCCTTATCTAATTAATGGTGTTAAAAAGAGTCTTCCACTTGTATTACAATTTACAAGCTTTCGAGAAACGGGCCCCTGGTGGTAGGGCCTTGTGCAGGGTCCGCCCGGATAGCTACCACCGTCTTACCCGTTAACCTGCCGCTAAATAGTCAGTACTGTGTTCCGGTTTGACGGTAAGATAGCTGGTGTAATTACTGGCGTAGAGGCAATCCATCTAAGTCCTCAGGGTAGGCAGCGCATAGGCGATTTTTTGGTCATTATGTCCATGGGCCTCAGTTCCTGCTTTCCATCAGGTGGGCTGAGAGCTCAGTTGTCAACCTGCGTCACATAAAAAAATACGTTACGGCATAGAGTTGAAGACCGAGAAAATCATTTCTCAACCGTTAAGTGTTTTATCCCAAAATTTGCACATGAATTCCTAAAGGTGCGTTTAAACCAAAAGAGCATTCGCTGTTCTATCCCCCGTTCTACGAAATCAACCAATCACGTTTTGTGTAACGATCGAATTTCGTAGAATGGGGTGTTAGAATAGCGAATGCTCTTTTGGTGAGAACGCACTTTTAATTACTTAGCCAAGATGCCATTCTGCTATCGTATACGATAAGCGATAAGTAATAAATATATGAGAATGACAGATTCGTACGAAAAGTCACGTGACCATTTCCACACATTTATAGTCACGTGATTTATCGCGTATGCGATTGCATAATGATCCTGAGGCTGAGGCCTGCTTGCTAGGATGCTTACACAAGTTACCAACCGCTAACGCTTAGTAGCGTATCGTAGTTATCCCTCTGTATCACTCTTTCATATTAGCGCGACTAAGACAGTTAGCTGCCTTTCGTTTACGACTGACGATTAAGCGTTAGCGATTGGCAACTTGTCTAAGCACCCTGGTATCTTACACATTGGGCGTCTGAGGTTTTCAGTGGCTTGTGAAACACCCTTTATACAAGCAAATGTGAACATTCGAAGCATTTAACACGTTCGACGCCGGTGACACACATATGTGACCGAAAAAACTGTATTCCTATGCCAGTGACACACATACGTGTTCAAAGTAATCTCATTCTTATGCCACTAGCATTAATCAAGTTCTCACTCCTATGCCAGTCGCATCGAAATACGAACATTTTTGACACAAATGTGTGTCGCCGGTATAGGAGTACAATCTTTTCGGTCACACATGCGTGTCACTGGCATAGGATTTCTACGTATGAGACAATTTCGATCGGCATAGTATAAGCACTTAGTGAAACAGTACCGGAGGCGAACGTGTTAATATTTTTCGAAAATGCTCACAACGTGCACGTATTAGACATTTAGCATCGGAATGCTTCAATATCTTCATACTAGACGCCACTTGGCATTCTCATTCTGTCTACGATTCGTGAGAAATTGCTCTTAAAAGTAATATGGATTGTCTGGAACGAGTACCGAATACTGGAATAATATGAATTTTTCATCACACTTGCTGTCTAAGCTCGCCATTGCTTGCGTGCGTAGTGGGAGTAATAGAAAAGTGAAAATTCCCTAGGGAGTAACAGAAATGTCAGTACGTCATTTAATAATATTATGTCTTTAAACTTATTTTTTTGTCGGCAAGTGTGATGAAAAACATTGTCATGCATCACGGTCGGTAAGCGGAATACTAACTCGAGTCATAAAAGCCCTCCGCCTACGGCGTCGGGCTTCTAACACTCTCGTTAGTAATTCCGTACTTACCTCCCTTGCTGCACTTCTTCTTCTTCTAGTGCCGTCTACTTATCGCAGTTTGGCAATCATCATGGCAATTTCAACCTTCGACACAGCAGCACGGAAAAGTGACCGAGTGCTTTTTTGGAACCATTGGCGTAGATTTTTAAGCCAGGATATTCTTCTTGCTCCCACACTCCTTTTGCCTTGAATCTTTCCCTGTATTATTAATTGTAATAGCATGTATTTTTGGTTTCTCATTATGTGGCCGAGATATTCCAGTTTACGTCTTTTTATGGTGTTTATGACTTCTAAACCTTTACCCATCCGCTGCAGAACTGTTACATTTCTCACTTTATCGCGCCATGATATGTGCAGCATTCTACGGTACACCCACATCTCGAATGCCTCTATCTTTTTTGCCGTAGCTTCAGTGAGCGTCCATGCTTCCACAGCGTACAGCAGAATGGAGAAAACATAGCAACGTGCAAGTCTTATGCGAAGTTTGATGTTAATTTTCCTGTTACAAAGTATTTTTTGCAGCTTAGAAAAGGCACAACGTGCTTGTTCTATACGGCATCTTATCTCTAAGGTGTGACTAGCGTGCACATCAACATAACACCCGAGATACTTATACTTGTCAACCTTCTCAAGTCTTTGGCCGTTACAGTACAGAAAGTTGCTCATCCCCTTTGGTTTCTTAGCAACTATCATATATTTGGTCTTTTTAATATTGATATTCAGGCCATAGAACCCGCTGACGGATTGCACTCTGGAAAGCAGCATCTGTAGGTCTTCCAAAGAAGATGCTAATAATACAGTATCATCGGCGTAACGGATGTTATTAATTACTTTACCATTTACTATTATTCCAGTTTCTGTATCACTTAATGCTTCCGAGAAAATCTTTTCAGAGTAGAGATTGAATAGTAAGGGGGATAAAACACAGCCCTGACGCACACCACGCAATATATCCACTTCGTCAGTGAGGGCATTCTCTACACGTACACTGGCTTTTTGGTTCCAATACAATTTTTGAATGAAGTCAATGTCCCCAGAATCAAGACCGATATCATGCAGTATGCTTATCAATTTTCCATGTTGAACCCGGCCGAAAGCTTTTTCGTAATCGATAAAACACACATACACGTCCTGGTTCACATCCCGACAACGTTGCATCAAAACCTGGTACCCAAACAGGGCGTCCCTCGTACCCAGGCCACTACGGAATCCAAACTGCGAGTTCGAGATCACATCCTCACACTTGTTGTATATTCTTCTGTGAATGATTTTTAAAAATATCTTTAGAACATGACTCATTAAAGAAATGGTACGGTATTCATTGCATTTCCTCGCCGTGGCCAACTTTGGCAGGGTTACAAAGGTGGACCTAAGCCAGTCTGAAGGTATATGACCGCTGTTATAAATTGCATTAAAGAGCTTCACGAGAACGTCAAGGTTTTCATATTCCAGCAACTTAAGCAGCTCCACAGGAACATCATCTGGTCCAACTGATTTTCCAGCTTTAGATGTTTTTATAGCGCTGGAAATTTCGTCTCTAGATATGGCAGGACCGCTACACACCGCCCCCACCCCGTTCAGTACACATGTTGGTCGATCATCATAGAACAGACCAGCGATATATTCCTGCCAAATTTTTAGCTTTTCTTCAATGCACATGGCAAACCTTCCATTGTCATCAAGAAGTGTCTGGTTGTTAGTTTTATGTTGGCCAGTAATGTCTCTGATTTTCTTGTGCATATTTCGCCAGTCATATCTTGCTTCTAATTCCTCGATCTCCGCACATTGCTTATGCAACCACTCCTCTTTGGCTTCTAGTACTTTTCTTTGAATGTTAGAATTTATCGTCTTATACAGGATAACATTAACACTTTTTTGTTTCCTTCGTTCCTCCATGAGATTCAAAATTTCGTCGGTTATCCAGGCATTCTTCTTCTTTTTAGCCAGGTGAAGCTTCAGCTCGCGCCGACCCACTTCCGTGACTTGAGTTTTAAAACACTGCCACATTGTCTCTACATTTATACTCCCACTAGAGTCTACTTCCTGGCACATGTGTTTAATCCCTTCGTTTAGCTGTGTTTGGATAATTCGGTGTTTCTTCGCATCACAGAGCTGAGTCACATCGATCTTTGGCCGCGGTGCTGGAGCCTTCGGGATTTTTAAATTGCATTTCACCCGTGCCACTACTGGATTATGGTCCGAGTTAATGTCTGCACCGGGGTAAGTTTTTACGGATTTTATGCTATTACGATATCTTTTACTAACAAGAATAAAATCTATCTGATTCCGAATGATATTAGTAGGTGTGTCTTTGGGTGATCTCCATGTATAAAGCCTTCTCGCCGGCAACTTGAAATATGTGTTCGTAACTACTAAATCCTGCTCTTCACAAAATTGTACTAAACGGTCGCCACGTTCATTTCGTTCACCCAGACCAAAATTTCCCACGATGTTGTTTACTCCACCAGTACCAATTTTAGCATTAAAATCTCCTGCAACCATTATTATGTCCCGCTTGTTTAAAAGATTTAATGCCTTCTCCAAATCGTCATAGAAACAATCAATCAAGGTCTTCTTCCTTACTGGCCTTAGTGGGTGCATATACCTGTACGAATTGAACGTTACGTGGCCTAGCTTCGAGCTGTAACACTAGTACCCTATCAGAAACTGGCAAAAAGTTTATCACATTTCGTTTAAGCTGTTTCTTAATCATAACTGCAACACCATTGTAGTGTGTGTTTGTGTCGTTACCACTGTAATACAATACAGTCTCATCCAGGTCCAAGATCCCATTACCCTTATGTCTTGACTCACTTATTCCTAGAATATCAATGTCCAATCGGCACATCTCTTTCTCGATGTTATATCATTGACTTTACCAACCTTGATGCACAATGTTCTATTATTCGAATAAGTTTTTGTTAAAAAATATTATTTCATACAAACCATTATCCGCGATGAAGGGTATTTAATTTACACTGGCGGTAATCATGTTATTTACCTATTAAGATGAATCTAACGAGATTGATGAGATTAGGTACGTCGTTTTATTACTAATTGTAAGTTCTTATAGCCACTTTCCGTTTTCATTAGACCAGCTCCATATTACTTATGTTGAATTGTCATCCAACAACAACTCTCCTACGTATACAACTTGTTAACTCAATCAGTGTAGATGGTTTCAAAGAAATTTTGTTTAAAAAAATAACTTGTAAATAAATTACAGGACGATACGAGCCAAGCTCCTACCCAGCCACACGTCTTTATCAGGGTAGCAATCTATATAGGAGGGAAATAAAATAAAATCGCAAGATTTTATTGTAACCGATGAAACTAAATAAAGGCACGTATCAAACATAAGCAGGTGATTTTTTCCAGAAATGTTTGTGTGCCTTAACGCATTTTCGCTACAAAGCGGGAAAAATCACGGGATCGGCTAGCGTAGCGCGTAGCACTCGTTGGCAATGAAAGTGTTAACGTTCAAAAATTAACCTAATTTGTAATGAATTTCAACTTCACCGCTAAGCCCACGGCTACGCCACGCTCGTAGCGCTACGCGAATCGTAGCGATAACTTAAGTTTGTCAGTTTGTATCGAAAATGCTTCATAGGACGGACGACTACACGTGACTAGTTGATCTGGGTGCTTAGCCAAGTTGCCAATCGCTAACGCTTAATCGTCAATCGTAAACGAAATGCACCTAACTGTCTTTGTCACACTAATATGAAAGAGTGGCAGAGGGGAAAAACTACGATACACTACGAAGCGCTAGCGATTGACAACTTGGCTAAGCACCCAGTTGATTACTAATAAAATAAGCGCTGTGAAAAGTGTACAATCAGCGTCAAAATATTTCATAGCAACCACAGTAGCTGTGCAAATGAGCCTCAGATACAAATCTCGGCCCTAAGTAGTAAAAGAAATACAAACCTTTCGGTTCGAAAAAAAAATCCAAATATAAATATTTGAAAAGTCCCTGAAATCGATTCGCTAACATGGTTGAAACAGACCGGTCTCCGAGCGATTAATCGAGTCCTAATTGAATTGTCGGCATCGATTGTTGGATCGTGACTTCATTTGAGCAATTTAATCAATGTTCCATTGCAGTAATGATTTTGCAGATTTTTACCTTTTCTCTGTGGGTATATGCAAGGTATAGTAAAAGACACTACGCCCTGGGTGATATTTATAGCCAAAATAGAAACCATGTGTTGATGGATTTGGCTTTATTCTTTGATATCATTTTAAAGGTCTAACTACTAAAAAGCGCGATTAAACTGTTTAAATAAAAGCAAAACCTTATGGTAAATTGCAAATCAGTCTCATAGAACCCTAAATTAACCTTTCTCAAAAAGTTTTTACATTTGAATCGTCTACAATATTTATAAAAATAAAAAAGCCTGGTAAAGTCAATGATGCTGAGCAAGATACAAATACAAATAATGTATTCGTGGCATATAACTATAAGAATACAAGCATGACAAGACAAAACAAAACAGACAATTCAGCACTTAATGGACCAATACCACGAAATGGACTCGCCTCAGCATAATGTCGACCCGAAAGCCAACGCTGATCTTCCGGCGAGCCCACATACCAAGATCCACCTCATTTCCCAAAATGGCTATATTATATAGGTAACTGTGAATTCCTGTCTAATGATCCTCACCCCAGGGACATTTGTATTCAATTCAATTTGGAATCGCTTAAACAAATTGATTGTAAACGTGACGGCTAATCAAAAACAATTTAATTGTTGTATCGAATATCTTGCCCTCAATTGAATCAAGGTTTCAAATATCCTTATTTTCATGTTATTGATCTAAAATGAGTCTTGTTTCAAAGCAAATAAAGTTATAGTAATGTATCCCGTTCTATTGTATTCTTTACCATGAGCTGGCCGTGTGAAAAAACGATAACATCCCGCTAGAGTATTCGCATACGATGTATTGATGAGAGAGAGGCACAGGAAAATAAATGTCAAGGAATATTGTTTACACAAAACGACTTAGTCCCAAGGTACCCAAGTTAAATTACGGCTTAATTATATTGTAGGTAGTGTAGGTACCAAGCGACGATGTAAATAAATATAAAAGATAGTTAAATAAATATCATTGAAAACAACCATCAGAAGGTGAGATATGACTTTACCCTCTCTCCAAATCCGGCAACCTAGTCCTGAATCCTTCAGCAGGTTGCTGAGGGGATTCAGAGCTAGGCCGAGCCATAAGGGACTCAGACTGTCACCCTGTAATATTCCTCGTCCCGTCGAGATTCGACCATGATTAAGGGACACATATTTGTGATAATATTGATAAAGACACAACTTAAATACGCTTACCGAGCTCCTGGAACCTCCAGCTTTGTAGGCAGCTTTGTAGTGACCCACTATCAACCAGGCTGCTGCGGAGGCTCACAAAGAAGAAATGATGAACCAAATTTATAATAATAAAAGAATCTACTTCAACCGATGTCTACAAAATCCCATCATCACGATTTGTTTTGAAGTCTGTTAAAAAAAGAATTATCAAAATCGATTCATTTGTAGTGCACACGCTTAATGCAAATTGATGACTTATATGGTTTTCTCATGGATGCCGTTGTCAGAACAGGACTAAATTAAAATGGGACCAATCGGTGAGCATCAGCTTTCAAATAAAAAAAGTATCATCAAATATTATCATCGTTACTAAACTCAAATGGAACTGGGCAGGACATGTTGCCAGGCAGAATAATGGCAGGTGGCCTAAAGTTCTCACGGATTGGTGGCCTATTTCGTATGAAAGAGCCCTTGGGCGTTCTGGGTTAGATTGGCTCAGGACCGAGATGAGTGGCGTACTAGAAGAGAGGCCTATGCTCGGCAGTGGGCGATAAATGGCTGAAATGATGATGATCATCAAAATCGCCTCACCCAGTCGAAGTTCTAAGGTAATAAACATAAAAAAAACATACAATAGAATTGAGAAACTCCTCCCTTTTTTTTAAGTCAGCTGTAAATTGGCAGGCAGATGGCAGTGGGTACAGTTAGCTCACGACACCAACTCGTGGTAAGGGTATTGAGGAGGGGATAATGTATTGGGTTTCCTGGGGCTTTGAAGCGCGAGTGAAATGTTAATGTTGTTCGTGGGTAAATAGCCGGCTTTAGAATCTGCACAGAAATTGCACTAAGGTGAAGTAGGATGAATGAAATGCAGTGTGGGGGTAGTGTGAAATACTATGTATATTTGACTTTAAACTTTCGTGAGACACAATAAATATAATAACTTAAACGGTTAAACTCTCGTGTATTTAGTCACTGCAGCGATAAAAATGGTTTATCTATAGAATAGGCACAGTTCAAAACAAACTCATGTTTTGAAATAAATAAAGCTGGTACGAATAAGTAACTGACTCTTCAGATGTTAATGTTAATTACTGGAAAGTCCCTCTTTCATCCTGTAAGTATATGACTTTTAAATCAGAGCTAGAGGCACTTGGAATGAACATGGATTTTAATTAAAAAAGTCCGCTCATTTTAAATTATAATTCTCGTTTATTCGAGGCTTGAGAAGCTGAACGGAGATATGATATTATACCACTGTGATACCGAAATCTTCAACATACCTAAAGCGAGATCACCATTAATATCCAAAAGTAACAAGAAATGCGACTGTGGAGATCCGGAACAGACCATACATCATATAGTTTTTGATTGCCCCATCACCAGATACAACGAATCTGTCGAAGATTTTAAAGAACTGACAAAGGACGTGAGTGTATATCTGCAAAACTGTAAATTTTAAATTTTAATTTGATGTAATTACTATTGTCTGAACCATAGTGTGTAAATGCCATACGATAAATAAATAACAAGAAATAAGTAGGAAAATCACATTTTATTTATCACGAAAGGTGGCGCATTGAGATCTTGCTTAGATCTTAGGCTAGGATTACACATGTAAGTTCTTACGTAAATTGTAGGAAGGGAGCTATACTAAGGAATGATAGAGTGATATTAACCTCTCATTACTTCTATTTATTTATCTATTTTTCGTCCTCCTTGACGTATCCGTCAATGGCGAGACCTGGCTTCATGACCACCACGAGCACCTTTCATGAGAATGTGGCTTGCTTATTATGGCTCCAAACCCACAACTTACGTAAGAACTAACAGCAGTGTTATTCACTAAGGAAACCGCCTTGCTGTCAGCGCTGTGTCAACGCTGCGGCAGCGTCGAGCCTAAAAATGGTATTCACTACTTAAATGACACTAGTGCTCGGCGACGAATGCGGCGTGAGCTGGAACTACACTGCGTCGAGAGTTTGACGTATAATGTACGAATTTCGTATTCTCTAACGAAAAACAGCGACGAACTCGCCCACAACCTCGCTCACAGCCTCGATTCCTAATGTCAAATAAAACAGCTAGGATTTTATACAAGGCTGTCTCGACGTCGAGCTCGTTGACGAACGCAGCGTCGAATGTGTGAATAAGAGAATAGCATAGCTGCAGTGTTATTCACTAAGGAAACCGCCTTGCTGTCAGCGCTGCGGCAGCGTCGAGCCTAAAAATGGTATTCACTAATGTACTTTAAACGACACTAGTGCTCGGCGACGAATGCGGCGTGAGCTGGAACTACACTGCGTCGAGAGTTTGACGTTTAATGTACGAACTTCGTATTCTCTTACGAAAAACAGCGACGAACTCGCCCACAACCTCGTTCACAGCCTCGATTCCTAATGTCAAATCAAACAGCTAGGATTTTAGACAAGGCTGTCTCGACGTCGAGCTCGTTGACGAACGCAGCGTCGAATGTGTGAATAAGAGAATAGCATAGCAGGTGTAATCCCAGCCTTAGGGAAAGCGCATGAAGTAGCCTATTGGCGATTTAATCTCCCCTCTTCTGGGTCGGTCCCTCACTGCTGAGAATCGTAATTCCGCTTACTAATTTTCTTTGTGGCAGCTTTCCACTCCTCTCTATCGGTGAGGTATACATTAAATTTAACTGCATACAATTGTATTGCATAACAAATATTATTGTAAGTAAATATTGATCCATAAAAATTTATGATACACGCACCAATTTTCAATCTCTCTTTGGGTCCGAGGTTGACTGGTAGAGAATGCCTTATGGCATTTAGTTTACCTTTTGTACTATTTATTTGTATCTTCATCAGCCTATCGCAGTCTACTGCTGGACGTAGGCCTCTCCTATTAACTATACTATGCGTATAGACGCATTACGAGGTAAATGCCCATAATCGCCACGCTGGGCAAACGGATTGGCAATCGCAGTAATGTGTCCACTATGATGATTGATGACGCTGCTGCCCATCATCAATCTTGTATCAAAGGATGGTCAGTGACACTTTAATCCCTAAGTCGGCTCTTACGATACCCGCGGGAAGAGTTGGGGTGGTGACAAATGTATTCTTACTGCCGTCACCGCACGGCCAATAACGGGAATTTGTATAATAAAGTATAAATAAATAAATAATCCTTTACTTTCATTTTTTTCACGGAAATGCGAGCTGGCGCATTAATGAACTGAAAGCAGACAGTTGGTTCTATATTACATCTCACATTTAAATAATTGTTAGTATACTAAATAAAGGTCTCAATATAATTTAATATTTAGATCTTAAGAAAATTCTACAAAAAATACGAACTTAAAATGCTCTCACAACGTCACCTTACAAATGGCTTCAGCAAAAACTCTTTCAGATAAAACTCGTGTCAAGTAACGCGCTCGCTAAAGCGGTCGGGAGATTAACGACATGCCATTCAGGCTATTCGGGCCAAGTCAGGCCAAGTCAGGCAACTCAGGCCGACTAGAGCCGGGTCAGGCCAGCTCGGGCCGAGGTGACCTATCTAATACGATTACTTAGTAATTTGAGAAGTTTTTTGGAAGTTTGCTCATTTAGGATTAAGATATTGAGTTAATCGTTGCTTGGCCCGATAATTATTGAGGTCAAGTTGAGGTTTCTTTTTGTTCTTTGATTGAGTGAAGTAAAGGACATTATCTTATATTTTTAACTCATTTACAATCGTCGTACGTCCTCCTTTTGGGGACTCTTAACAGTATTTCTTTAGGGTTCTGATTCGGTTTAAATGGGTTAAACGAGCTATTCATGTAAGTATTTGTATTTATATTGTTTTATATATTTTGGGGACCTCGGAAACGGCTTCAAAGGTATTTGTGAAATGTAATTTGCTGTGGAGGTATTGTTACCTATATTCGTATTAATCGTAAAATTTGTGAGGTTTTGTGAGGTAAATGCCCATAATCGCCACGCTGGGCAAGCGGATTGGCGATCGCAGTACTGTGTCCACTATGATGACGCTGCTGCCCATCATCAATCTTTTATCCACTTGAACGTCCACCCCGCGCGACCATATTCCGGTCAACTGTCCGGGTTTTTTTAGCGACGTACGCCCCCCGCTGCGCAGTCACAAGATTTTACAAAAACGTTTATATTTTCTAAACTACTTAAGGTATAATAATAAAAAAAATCAGGAGTATAAATAAAAGTACAATTATTAAAATACAATGATAGTCATTGTAAAATACCGAATGATTCTTGACTATAATCAAGGTTAAACTTAAGACATCGGTAAAAAAATAAGAAAGATAACCTTCATATTTTAAACTCACTTGACAGGTATCACACTGTCAAAAACTTAAGATGATACACATTATCGTATAGAGCACACGTTCCTGATCATTTTTATGTATAATAACCCCAAAAATATGTAAATTAACGTGAACTACTTACGACATAACTAGGAGTCCTTAGCAAACACTCACAATTGCACGGCAGTTTGACACAACACTGACAAATTATAATTTTTTATCGACTGAGTAACGAGCGTACACTGCCATATATATTTTTTAGCGCAAACCAGTTAATTAGGCTACGTTGTTGCAACAAGGGAATTAGGAAATAATGCCTCTATATTTCGCTAGATGCCGCTATAATCAACTGTGTCTCCTTCGACTTCATGGGATAGTATAGCATCCACGAACAGTCTACTGTCTTTTTTGTTTGGATAATATGCTATCATCGGACGTTCAAGTGGTTATCATAATTGTAAATGACACTTTAGTCCCTTAGTCGACTCTTTCGACACCCGCAGGAGGAGTTGGATAGTACCTAAAGTACCTATTCCTATTATAATTGTGTGCGTTTACTGAACTTACAAGAAATAAAGTAGTCATTCTAAAAAGCAGCGTGTAGCTAGAGTGCTGGTTTTCTCGCAGCGTTTTTATACCCGGGGTTAGATGGTTTTACGCATGTTTTACGTCATCTTCCAAATCCGAGACGAGGTCGCGAGACGCCAGACAGACAGACAGGCGCCGTCGGCAACATCGAAACGACTAGTCCCATATATATGTTTAGTGATTACGTTAGCTAACATTTTTTTAGTACAGATGGTGTACTTTTTAGGCTCTAGTGCGAGAAGTGGGTAATTTTACATCAGGTTCAAAACTTCGGAGGGCCATTTGTAAACGTCGTACGAGACACGTGTAAAAACGAAATTCGTAACTCGTGCAGATTTAAAACATCGCCACTCGTTTCGAATTTATTTTTTTTCGCACTTGTGTCGTAATGTACTATTATAGTTTATCTATATAATTGCCTTTAATGTATAAACTTATTCTAAATAATGAAATAAACACACTAATAAAGAAATATTATCTAAAATAAAAACTAATAATAATCTAAATAGAAAAGATAAAAATACATTTAATAAACTGTTAAATAATAAATTATCTTAACAAATAATTTATTCTGATATTAGAGAAGTTATTGGCCACATGGTGACGACAGTAAGAATACATTTGTCTCAAAACCAAATCTTCCGGGTTCGTATCTTAACAGTCGACGATGATTGAAGTTTGTTTAATAGATGATTGATAAAAGATAAGTTAAAAAATAAATAATACTTATGTACAGTCGACAAAAGAGCGCCCTTTACAGGCCCCGCACACTAACAAGTTATCTCAGACGCACGACACACACTGCGAAGAAGTCCTGTGCTAGTGTGCGTGATAGTTCAAATTTAAGAGCTTGTATTTTCTACCTTATCATAATTATCATAAAATTTACTTTACAAAATAATACAGATTTTAGAAATATGTTCGCACTGTAAGACCATAATACATTGATTCAAGATTCAATTTCGCCTAAAGTCAAAAAAATATGTCGCCTTATTTTATAAAAGGTTATTGTCTAGTTTCACGTTAGTTACAACTTTGTGTCATTAGTATTAAGGTTCAAAGTTAATTATATTTAATATCGTAGGCTACCATTCAAATTCTTTGACGCCAATTACCTTTACTTGAATGAGGTGAATATTTTATTAATCTACCCGCAATATATACATATCGTTATAACAATATTGTGGGTAATGGGTATGGCATTAAATTTCATTTCATTGCTAACCGACCTTCGTTGCAAGCATTGTTCATTTTACTTTCTTGTTACCTATTGATTTTGATTGTTTTGTATTAACATGGAGAATACGCGTATTTCGGATTGAAGTGGGCCGAAATTATTATTATATATTATTATTCATAAACAGAACGTTTCGTTAAGTGAAATCGCACGAAGATGAATGATATCAGTAAGTAATACTCTTAGATAGCTACTTATTAAAAGAAACGCATGGTTTTTGTGTGAATAAGTAATTTCAATTAAAAATATAATGATTTACCTATTATTTATCTAGTACGAGTATATTGACACGTTTGACGTTCAGTTAATTACGAAACATGTTAATCTTATACTAAATTTACTTTGCAGAGACCAACAGTGCAACTATGGGCTGTGGGTTCGCCGGTTTGCTGAGACGGGAAATGTGAAATCAGAGCATTTCGGCCCGAATCCTGGAGCGTATACTGACGCGTCTATGCTTCATCAGGACGTTGTTGCGTCACATTCAAACGACCCGTTTCTCAGCACCCGTGTGACAGCAGCCAGGCATGATGTGATCTTGCAGACCGTGCGGAACCACTTAAGCGCGGCTGGATAAAGATGTCGAAGACCCGCGAAAAAAATTGCGCTGACAAGGGACCACATAGATAACAGACTGCGATTTGCAATGAAATATCTAGACTTTGATTGGTGTAATAACGTAGTGATATTTACCTACTGACGAAAAATCGTTTAAGTCGGACAAAGACGGCCGTAAAATTTTGTGGAGAAAAAAGGTGAGCGTTATTGTGAAAAAAACTTTTTACCGTGTACGGCTAGTGGTAGTTTGACTCTAGGGTATTGGGGCTGGATGTCATCGATGGGGCCCGGGGAGCTGGTGCAAGTTGGAAGTCGCAATAATAGTAAAATGTAACTTTATAAAATGCGACCCAGGTCGTGTTATGTTGTGACTAGTATCCAATTTGTTCAATTGATTACTTTATTTTTACTTTGATTTGTTAGATCAAGTGAACGTGGGCTAATTTTGTAACCGAAAATATAGATAGTTTGAATTTAAAAAAAAAATACAAAGATTGTCTTCATAACATTCAAAACAGTTGATTTCACTATAAAATATAAAACTGGTGACATAGCTAATGCATGTTTGTTATTTACATAACGTTCGTATGATTCACAATAAAATTGAAATAATCTAGTACTGCCTTATTATATTATCTCGCCGGATTACACGATCAGAAAATATAAATATTAAAACAATTTATTGAATTAGTCAACCTTTGAATTTTTAATAGGTTTTTACTTACATTTTTTTACTTAACAGATATTTAAAATGCCTAATCATTCTACCATAATATTTTGCCTAACATACAGGCAAATATAGGTATATAAAATTGAACATCGTAAATCTAGATCTAATTAATGTTTTTGATTTATATTATGTGATGTGTATCTGTATCTTTTTTCAATAGTATAATTTTAGTTTCATGACGCATTGGTGTTGTACTGTAATGTCATGCCACTTTTGTTTTAATAAATAAATAAAACATTATTATTATGTAAAATTGTATGAGAAAAAGATTTTGATATGTTTGAAACGTTCCTGACATAACTTTAAATCATTTGATAGTCAACTAGTTAATGGGCAATCCAATGTGTTTAATGATGTTATTGCTGATGACGTTAGTTACTAACTAACTGACAAAGCATGCTTATTCATTTGACCATTGATAAGCTCAAAAATATATATTTTTAAAATTTTTATTTTATTTATTACTTTCCTACTTTTTCTATCATTTGCTGAGAGACGAATGTCGAACATCTCATATCCGGTAATTTCTCTTGGTGGCAAAGTTTTAATGTTTATTTTACTAAATATGCAATTACAGCATTTTAAAATATTAAAAGCTGTAATTTTATTGCTCTAGAATATGTTACGATTAGAAATTTAAATATAAATACCAGTTTATGTAATTCTTTTTTTATAGGCTGTAGGTAGATAGATAATAAAAACATGTAACTTATTTATGTGATGGGAATTAAGTATTTTATAATTAAGGCATTCTAATTAATGTTTCATACATGTGTATCAGTTTTTGTTTTAATTACCGAGTAAACAATGTTTCAATTACCTTGCAGGTAACATATACATAAGCAAATGAATATAATGCTACTAATAATGTGTGAGAGTTTTAAATGTTAGCATTAATTTATAAACTATTATGGAAACGGATTATATCGCGTATATTTATTAATTATTCATTACATCATGACGTTTCAAACACTTTACAAGGTTGATCTACAGATGACTGATGCGATAAAATCCTTTTCCATTGTTTTATTTCATGTATTTTTTCTTGTCAATGCTTGGCAAATATATAGGTGTGTGCTGATGTTGTAGATGATCAACATCACATTTTACAGTAGGTATACTATAGGAGCGATTGCAAATACAATTTTTAAAACAACAATTTAGGTATAGAAAAATGTTGCTCGATATAATTGTTATTTTGTTATATTATAATATTTCAAAGTATAATACCTAATAAACAATTTGCTAAATCAATTCGTGTTTTTATTCTGTAGATTTAATAAAAAAAAAACTATGCCAAACGTCCCCAGAATTGAACTAATACATAACATCCTCATAATATCCTGATATTAACCCCTCGCAGACTATCTAAATTAATTGATGAACCTTGATATTTAAAATAAAAAGCTCAATGATGAAACAGGCCTACGAGGCATTAACAAGACCACCATATTTCTTGTGTATTATTACACACGTGCGGCTTATAACAAAAAAAAATATTCTAAGTAGGTATACTTGTCCTACAGTTCCTTATTTAACTTGGGTGTAAATATAAAACAATATTATTATTATTAGTTGTAGTTTATAAAAAAAATCTAAAGTAAGTATCCTGCAAGTAATTTTTTTAAATACGATAAACTTCACCGTAGAAGGCGTCTTTTCTGCAAATGTGGAAAGTATATTTATGTGTATATCATTAAAAAAAATAGTAGGTAACAATCACATCTTAGGATAGAACTATTGAAATATTGGGGAAGCATTGTAGGTATGCCCAGTAAAGTGCCTCGTCTACAAAGACGTCGAGTTGGTAAGTATGCCTAACATCATCTTTTGATAACATTGAAGTTGCTTGTCTGAACACGTTAACATGCTACTTACTTATACGTTAAACCTATCATAATTATCAAAATCTACGCCGTAAAGTGTAATCCATATTTAAACCATGAGCAGCATACAAATCATGCAATTCTACTAATATTCGAAACATGAACAATCTACCCGCTTCCAGCTGTTTAAGAAACGGGTTTTTTGTTTCTTATTAGTCAAATGATTCTACCGACTTGTTATAGTTGTTATTATTCAATTTCTAAAAACATGACAAAAATAATCAAGTGCCCCATAACGTCTAGCATCGGATTTGAACCCAGATTATTGGGTTAACAGCCAGCGTTAGACCAACCGCGCCATCGCAGCGTCTATTTAACGGGCAAAAATTGTGAACTCATCTCTCGCGTAGTTAGACTACTTAGTTTGAAATTATAGATAACACACACATACGCGGCAGCATGAGCGTTCGTTGCATGCGAGTTTCTATGTGTGTATCGCGCATCCGTGGTAAGATGCTTGCACTTGTGAGCTGTAAAGGAGACTTTTTTGTCGACTGTACATATACTTATTAACCTGTATTAGTACCTAATAAGAAAAATCGGTCACGAGCGAGTCACACTCAAGCATGTTAGATATTCGTTCTTTACTATTTTTCAATGAATGAAAGGAAGCATTTTGTGTATATTTCAAGCGTATAACTGTTAAATAATTGTGACCTGTAGTATGGCGTAGCGTATGTAGCAGTCATAAATCATTCATAAATTAACACTTTCAGCGCTAGATAATCTCGAAACATTTTCGCTATGCACACTGGAACCAATGTAGACTATGTTACATGTGCTATAAATGTATTATACGTAGCACCAATAAAAAAAATGAATGAACGACTGAAATATTTAGCCAAATTAGGCTTATCGGCACTTGTAAAATCTCGGGCTTGGTCGGTATTGTCATAAAAAAAGAGGTTAAACTATAGTAGAATCTAGTCTCAAAAACCCTGTTTTAGGTGGCTAAATCAGAGATTTTCAAGCTGTGTTTAATATAATAATCTCATTTAAAAAATGCTTGGGTTAAAAGTGTCAAGACTAAAGAAACTGAAGGTGCCGGGTTTGATTCCTGATGAAGGTCTCTGTGTATGATTATCAGTTACCTACTCGTATCACAAATATCTGTTCCAAGGTCATGGCTAAACAGCCATGAAACATCATCATCATCATCATCATATCAGCCGAAAGACGTCCACTGCTGAACATAGGCCTCCCCCAAAGATTGCCACAATGACCGGTCCTGTGCCACCCGCATCCCGCGGATCCATGGCTCTTTAATAGTTATATATTTGAAAATCTGACTATACTATAATAATCCTTCGATTAGTACCCATGAATGAAGTCTTAAATGAGCTTGTCGGACTAGGTCGGTTTGAAAAAGATATTTATTTATACACCACAAAGTAATTGACAAAAATACACTTCCTAGCCACATTACTAAACTTAACCTCACGAAATCCCCATTTAGTTACTTGTTAAATTAAAGTCAGATACTTATTTCACAGTTGAATTAGTGTCTTATAGACTCTATCATAGAGTTTATTTGTAACTTTACACTACAGCTCTATTAGTAGAGTATTCGAATCACGCTAATGGTCGGTACGTAATCCATCAACGGGACGTTTTATTTGCAGTCGCGTTCATATATATGTACAGGAATATACACCTTATTCATATGGAAGAAATCAAAAGATGTACACATATTTTTGGACACGGCGATATAATATTTGTTTACTGTTGGAAAACAAGCATTAGGCTTTGACAATCGTAAATCGATGATAGTAATTGGTAGTTTAGTATTAATGCCGTTTCAGTAAAAGCCTAGGGGTAGTTAGTGTCGGCGGCTAATAAATTACTGGCATAAAGGTTTCAATAAGAAAATTATTTTATCGACAAATAGTATATCCCTTTTGTTTACCTCTTTCAAATATGTACTTTTATTATTTGTTTTGTATTTGTCTTTGAGGTGCAATAAAGAGTTATTGTATTGTATTGTATATCGTCGAGGATAGTGGAATACCGCGTTCACTAGAGTTCAATATTCAAACAACTGTCAAAGATGTTGTTCTTTATTGGCTTTGTCAGTTACGCGGTATTGCATTATCCCCGACGATATACAGGGTGGCCCATTCGAATGGGTCAGTATGGGAAAGTCTGAAACTATAAGACTTACAAAGATTTGTTCTTAGGAACCATGTCGCCGATATTGATGAAAAGAAAAACTGCATTCATACATTAAAAAAAAACTGCACCCAGCTAGGGAATCGAACCCGGTTGTTTTGAAAAAAAAAACTTGCACTATTTCTACTCGGATATCGTTTGTGTAGGTCTTAAGCAGTAAATGTCTCTAAGAAACATGATGTCTAAAATGAATGGAATTCGTTGTTTTCACGTACTTAAACTTATTTTACTAGGTGTTTATTGTGTAAATCTTAAAAAAAAAATCCATATTTTATCAACGCATTTTTCCTTATTATTAAAATCGATGACATAGTTCCTAAGAACAAATCTTCGTATGTCTTATAGTTTCAGACTTTCCCATACTGACCGATTTGAATGGGCCACCCTGTATAGTCCTCCACATCGATTTCGATGACGGCGACACAAACAATTCACGAAATTTTCCTTCTGTGAGCTTGTATGTGGACTTTGAAGTCACATTTATAACCAACTGCAACAGTGGGATCTTATAGACAATGTAAATATGCATTGAAAAGAAACATCATTAAAATTAACTAAAATAGACCTACAAAAAATAATGCAGTAGAACTAAATAAAATATAGAATCCAGTGCCCGTACTTAGCTGTAGTAGCTTATTCCACTCGTACTGCAATAATATTTACATAATTTATTTTATTTTATTGGTAAGTTTCACAGCATGACATTAAAAACCAATGCACTGCGAACTAAAAATGTAGGTACATATCAATGAATACTCAAAAACCAGTTAAATTTGGGCAACGATGTTTAAGATGAGTACCTATACAAAATTGTATCTATTCTATTGTACACACTACACTGAGTGCTTGCTGGTCAATAAAATTGCAATCAAAACAGTCTGATTAAAATATCGCAAAATATTCTAATGATTTCAATAACACGCCAATGATTTTCATCAAATCGCACCTGAATACTCAATTTCATCGGCACTCAAATAAGTTTAACACATTTTTCGCACTCGTAAGCTAATAACAACCCTAACATTAAAACACAACGTCTAAATTCACATCAAACACTGCTGATAACTGCGGGACTCGAAAATACATTTTATTTGTGATGAAAAACCGTCTAAATGTCAATGGAGTCGAGATTTCCATTAAATTTAGCCGGTTGTATTTTATTTGCGAGTCGATGGGAATTTGTCAGTCTCTTAAGGGCCCTCCGCTTTGCATATTGATTGGAGGCGGTATTTCCACGCAGACTCAATTCAATTGGCGAGAGAACTCTCAGACGGACGTTTATTATTAAATGCACGTCTCGTCTTGCTTATCGGTATTTTTGATTTCTGAGAACGAAAGTGAGAAGTAAAATCAACGATTGGGTTTTAAAATGAGATTTGTTTGACGGAAAAGTCGTATCTTAGTAGGGATACTCGGATACGACTCTTCCGTGGATACTTTGTACACTTTCCTAGAGGATCAAATAAGCATAGATCGACACATAGCAAAAATGTTCCTACTCATATATGAAAAAAAAATAGATCGAATATGTGAATTCCAATTATCGATCAATTAAAGGTAGTTACTACTTGTACATGTGCGAGAAAAATGAATTTCGAAAGGAGTAGTGAAAAATTTGAACACAACAGAAGAGTCTTTTAAATAGACACTAGTTACAAATTTTCTTTTTGCGCGTGTATCGTACGACTTTTTTCAGTACAGATAGAGCTCCGAAGTTTTGACCTGACAAAAAATGAACCACTTTTCTCACTAGTGCGTAAAAAAAGCACCGTCTACACTGAAAAGCATTTTATTTCCTTTTTCCTGTCTGATAGAAACTTCGGCTGTTGTCGCACAAATCGATAGTAATTTTTATAATAGATTTGCCAAGGCCGTCTTCTGGAAAATACAACAATACAACTAGGACAACAAACACAAGACTGAAAAACCTAAATTATTGAAACAGACCATATATCTAAAATATTTTCACATAACCTTGGCTAGACAATGATATATTGTATTTAATATATCGTTCTATTACCTACTGAAAATACTAGCTATCTGCACAAATCAGGTTTCAGCAGATTCAATTTAATTATCATGATAATACACACACACACCTAGCTGGTATTATCAGTAATAGAATGATATTAGAAAAGCATATTCAATTTACGTACCATTAGTCAAAAAATATAATATCGCTTTTCGATTTTATTATGTGGCTTTAAAAAAATGAGGATTTCTTCTCGCGAAAGATTTATTTAAATCGGCTTACAATTAGCGGTACTTACAGATTATCGATTATCTTACATAGATTCAAGGTCAGACCACCGACACAGCCAGAACGGGCACATTCGACCTTCACGACTTCTCGACGGAACTGCTACATATTCCACGATATTTATGAAAGGACGCCAGTCAATCACATCATATTTTTTTTCACGTTAGTGTGAGTGAGATAAAGTTAAGTTATTCATAAGCCTCTCCGAACTTAAAAAGCCGCTAAGTATTTTATCAATATATCTACAAGGTGGAATTTGAATGGTTGTTGAAGTTGTTTAAGGGCATGTTTTATAAAATTAAGAAACACTAAAACATGTATTCCTCTCTTAGAAGTATGCGAAGAACAGCGTCAAGTGGAGTCAAAGGCAAAATAAAGTGTATATAAAAAAGCTCAAAAATATATCCCAGTGCACTTTAATTTTGTCTAATAAGAACGTCGTAACCTCTATACAGGGTTATACTTTTTCACCGGCACATCAAATTTTACCATATCATTGGTGTCGATAATAGACCGCATTTATCAAATGTAAGTAACACACTTTTTTTAATTTTTATTAATTTATCCTTCATGCAAAATGTAACATAATAGTCGCACTAATTACAAGGCGGTTCGGTATGACGAAGGCGGCGGGAAGGGGTGATCCAAGCCGATGACATTTTGAACAAACAGTTGACAGTTCGCGCGTTTTGCTATTGTTATGCACGTCGATAGATGCGTAATACGTCCACATTTCTTGTTAGATTTGCGGATCGAGTTCAATCATTAGTATTTTAGTTTTTTTTCCAAAGGGGTCGTAACAAAAAATGCTAGTATTTTGTATTTTGGACTACTATTACGTATCTTAATTTATTGTACTGGCGAAAAAGTAACCCTGTATAAGAAGATTCTTTCAATACATATTTTTGCACTTGACTGTACCCGAAATAATTGTGGAATGTTCCTTCTACGTATTTAACAAGATTTTGTCATAAAATTCAACAAAAGGAAAGATTAGTCAATTAGTTACATTTAATTTATGTATAAACACGGTGCTCGCGAGCATTGCGAAAGATTTTAACTATGCATTCTAGACATCAAAATAAACAAAAAACATTATGTGACCTAATGTCAAATTCCACAAAATTTTTTTTTTCTTTTTTTTAGACTTTTTGAATCCTTTTTAGCATTTCCAATACTTTTTATTATAACAACAATTTGTTAAAATTAAATTTTTTACATGATTTCTTTTAGGGACAGGTTTTTTCGTCAAGTCTATTCTTATTTTTTGATTGTCAGGCAAAAGGTGTGGTAATATTAGAACACATTGTGGTAGCACTATAATCAAAAAGAAGTTTTATGACGAGTTACGTCGAAAAACTTATTTCGAAAAAAGGTTAATTATCTCTGGAACCAAACCGAATCCAGGAAATTTTATATAACATTAAATACTCTAAATATGCTCAGGAATTCAGCATTAAAATCTTTCGGAATGCTCACAAGCACCGTGTATGTAAATTGTACAGTTTCCGAGTATAGTTTTGATAATAAAGTGTAAAAGAGAAAGGAAACGAACCCATTTTCATCATAAATGGTGTGGAGCTACGGTTCGTAGCAGGTGTCGTAGCGCGTAGCAGTCGTAGTACGTACGCGTAGCAAATGCGTCTGACAGGTTTAATGGCATTTCTCAAACAGATTACAAGTTCAATAACTTTTCTGTATTTTATTATTTTATTTGGTTTTATTGACGACTCTTTTGTTATTGTTGCTTCTGTATCCCCACATGTTATGTAATTCGTCAGTAGAAAATAATGTCGCAGAGATTGTGTTGACGCTGTTCTTTTGTATAAAATAATAAATAATTATATCGATGCCCCTAACCTACTGAAAGATATTCACTTTAGAGTTCCGAGTACTAGGGAACGCCGATGCCGCCTTAAGCATAAACATCTATTCTCCATTCCTCGTAGTAAAACGAATTATTCAAAAAACATGTTTATCAAACGTGCATGTAAAATCTATAATGATTATGTTAATTTAAAATATTTAGATATATTTAACTGTACTATAACTTCATTAAAAAAGGTGTTTAAAACACAGGAGTTAAGTGACATAGTGGTGATATATTTAATTACGTTTTTGTCGTTTACTCACGTGTCGCGCAAAATCGTGCTTAGTTTTTAAAGTAATCAAATAAATCGTGGAAACTATACGTCTAGAAATAAGGAAAGTATATGTAAAAATATTTGTTGTAAGACTGTATGTTTAAAAAAATAAATAAATAAATAAAATATCTTGAAACACGTTGGCAGATATATTTTTATGTTAATACTAATAAAGATCAATAACTTTAACTAATAACCGGCCAAGAGCATGTCGGGCCATTCTCAGTATAGGGTCCCGTAGTTATTCGAAAACGGCTGGGCCGATTATGTTCAAAATAGTTTTATTGTAAACTATTCTATAAGCTCACTATTCATGGTTTTTTAAATGTTTTTTGGACCCATGGATCAAAAGTTAGAGGGAGGGGGAAACAATTTTTTTTTATTCTGGAGCGGTCATCTTCGAAAATATAAACTTTAGAAAAAACTTCCTTTTACGACCCTTATTCTTTTTAAAAGACCTATTTAATGATTCGTGTACCTCCCTTAGTGAAGTGGGAATGATTTCTTATCTAAATCTTATAGTTTATGGTATCATTGACTAGGTCTCTTAAAAATAACAAGGGTCAAGGGTCACTGAGCATGGCCCGACATGCTCTTGGCCGGTTTTTATTAAGTCTAAATTACTGAAGCAAATTTAAGAAAATTTTAGAAGAGATAGTTAAAAGTATCGTGAAAGGACATAGGATTCCATGAAAATTTTAAAACGAAATCTGCGCAGACCGAGGGGCCGCGCCGAGTGTGCCACTAAGAGGGATGGATATATAGTGAGCGTTGTTGCCATGCGAGAAAAATTACCCCATCATTTACCCTATTATATGAAACAATATTAAAATGTAATATCAAATATGTTTATTTAAGTGGAGTTTTAGTTTCTAAGTGTACCTTATTTAATTTAATTTACGAAATAGTATTTTAAACTGTCATAGATACGTGGCGTTTTTCAAGCAAAATATACATCTTTGCCGAATATCAATTAAATTGCATTTTAACGTATACCAACCGACAGTAGAATCCAAAAAAAGAAAGTAAGCAAATATGGCTGACATTCCATAGCATCTGACGTGTTTGAAACATTGTGAAATACGTTCGCAGATATAATTTTAGGTTACCACTATAAATATCAATATTTTTTACTAAAAATGTATGTGAACTCTTTCAAGTTCGGAATAAAGCTACGATTGTGATTTAAAAGTGTTTTATTATGGAATAATGCAAGTTATTAGGATTGTTTACATTTTTTTGGATTCTACTGACGAATGGTGTAAACGGTTTGCGGACAGCTCATATTGACTAGCAAAGATGCATTATTTACTTAAAAATAATACATTTTTTTTACTTTTAGGTATACACTATCTTCTACCATCCCCGACCTTCAATTTCAACTAGTCAATAACGATATATTTAGTAACTTATCGACATTAAATTAAAAAAAAAATATATATCATCATCGATTTCATTAGAAGAATGAAAAATTACATGTACCTACTTACCACAAACAACATAGTACATAAACCCTCGATTACCCAAACTAGTTTGGGCAAACTTATTCGGATAATTTAAATAGGATAAGGTAAAATAAAACGACAACGTATATACAAATAACATTTAATTTACTCATAAATAATTAGAATTCTATGGAAAGAAAACATTTGCAAGTGCACCATCGGGCCAAACCACCATTTATACATTATAATAATTTTACGAACGTGGGCAACTATCATACTGAAATTACCCCAAAATTTTGGGTAATTATACCCTCCTTGCCCTGGCATCCCTCGAACAATAACAAAGTCACTGAGTTATTTCTCTTTTCCGAGTTAATTATGGCCAAAATGCTTTCTAATGACTAGTATTTTTATCAGTTTACATTTTAAAATGGTTTGCTAACAGTTTCATTTAGAATTAGACTGAAAAACACTATATTTACCTGCGAAAGGTTATGTCAGCAATTTTTCGCTCGTTTCTACTTTTACAGCCTAGTACTTCGCATCGCACCATATCTAGAAGATAAACACAGATGAAATTGTTCAAAATAAGCCTTGGGATAAGTTGTTTGTGTCCACTTTCACATTGAAAACATTTAATTTCACTCCCACCAGACGTAATGACGTATTCAACGCATTTGTCTGACACGTAGATGCTAAGTGCCACACAAAAAATAGTGGCACAGTGATAAGGACGGACGATTATCGTTCCTTTTCACTTCCACTAGTTAAAAGTTTAATAAGACCATCCCTTTCGTTCTTGCTATTATTATTACGTTGTCAAATCCATATTAATCCTACATTCATGGCGCAGACTAAGTCACATGCAACATTTAGTCGTTTATTAATTCGACAATTTCCACTATTTCGTTTTTTTATCATATCTTTATTTATTTACCAATCTGTACAATTTATATACATAAACAGGGTTCAGATATCTCGTAGCACGGTAAGACGTTACAGAACCACGAAGTCGATTTTAACATAATAGTCAACTCATACTCATACTCACATACTCATTCCAAAAGTTAATTTTAAACGAAATAAATATAATTTGGAATTGAATTCAACTATATTATAAATGAAAGAAAAGACTGCCACACTATGTTCTATATTAAAAAAACACGTAAACAAAAAAATATTATTAACTAAGCTTCCAGTTTGGAATATCCATAGACCACGTAGATAAAATGAAATTAAAAGCATTTTTTGACTAATTATATACATGAGGATGAGTATGAGTATAAGTTGACTTTTATGTTAAAATCGACTCCGCCGTGGTTCTCTAACGTCTTACCGTGCTACGAGATATCCGAACCCTGTACTTAAATGTAACCACAGATGTCATATATACCATAGATCAAGCAAACGTATCTACTTAGCGTGTCAAATGAACTCAGTGAAATCCACTGAGTTGTCCGTCTTTAATCGCAGCTTTCAGCTTTCGGGCGTCAAAGTTTGTAAGTTGAAGTGAACAACAACATTAATAATGCCTCCTTAAGTAATATTAATTGCAACAACACAAAAAACAATGAATACTCAAGGGCCTTGAGACATATTTAAAATCATAGGCAAGTAACAACTTCAGTACAAAATCTGACACGCTCGGCCGCCATACAAATGAATGAACTTGTTTTTTCTATCCAAATCGAATTCTGTGGTGGCGATACTAGCCATGTTGAAGAAAAATTCGCCAAGTATTGTTTATCCCTGTCCCGCTTATCAATACGTCTATAAGACCGAAAGGGAAAAACAATATTTAGCGGCTTGTTAATTTAGGAAACGTTTATGAATAGGTGTGCGTGATATAGGTGTAATTGTTATATTACACAGAATGATGTATGCCATACATATGAATGAACTTGTTTCTTCTATCCAAATCTAATTCTGTGAATGTAACTACCCAACAAACATATTAGCTATAACAGCAACTCATTTAGAATCCTGAGTGATATAGTAGTTTTATAAGACGAATAATAATAGTTTTAGGTGATACTATGGAAATAAACAGTCCTCTTAATACACTGGTGCTAGTAAGGTGATATAATAGACATAAGATTGCATATTGTAGCTAAAAGCTGTAATAAGGTGGTATTAACTGCCTTTTTATATGCTATGGTTACCACTTTAAGGATATTTTAACACTGGAGGTTCTTTTGGGGTGCCCATTATAACTTACTCGCGCTGTAGCTCTATATTCGTGTTATGTTTACTTTCTAGTGCTTAATGCCGCCTACAGTGTTACAAAAGCTATAAAAATAACCTTAAGCCATTTAAGAGTGGTAACATGAGTTCTTATAGCACTTAGTAATCTAGTGATACAACAGACATAATTTTCCCTGTTAAATCACTTAGCTTTTTAGAGCTTGAAGTGCTATATCAGCGGTATGGCCGTAGCTCTACAAGAGTGTTTACGTGAACATTATTACCACTTAAAGTTATTTTTAACTCTTTGAGGTATAAGAGACCTCGCTCTATAACCTTTAATGGATATCGGGAATACATTTAAAGCTGTCAGTTCTATTTGAGATAAAATTATCACCTTTAGAGCTAATCATGTGTTTATAACATGAAACGCCATTTTTGTTCACAAACAAATATAAAAAAATGCTTAAAATATGGTAATAAAGCAGCAATTGTTAAGGTAATTGTTTTAATATTACAATATCTAGTATGTTTAGCATAACCATTCACAAAACTAAAGATTATAATTAACTTACCAAACATAACCTATAGTGCAGTAATTGAAGCGAAAAATATGGTCTTACCTCCGAATTTTTTTACTGTGAAGCGATTTGCATGAAATTTTGGATTTAGGCTCATCTTACCCTTAACTTCAAAAGTGAAAATGATCTGAACTCCGCCTGTTATTTTTAAGGGTTGTAAACAACCCCTTAATGGCAAAATTTACATTGAGCCATTTTATCGCTAAAAATAAGTCCAATAGGAAGTGGTGAAATTGTAAAGTATTTTCTAACATAATTACCTCATATGAAAATCATTTTCAACCCCTTCAAAATCTTACAACCCTTGCAAACAATACCTAAATTGAAAAAATCACAAAAAAATTTGGTATGACATAAAAAGATGTAAGTATAGGGTAAGTAATATTTTATATTCTCTATAATAATTATCAAATTCTTAAACCATCCTTTCAACCCTTAAAAACTACCCCTTGATAAAAAATATTTTTTTTTGATAATATGAATTGGATTTAACTATTATTCCACACTCTGGAAAATGATTATCATATTCTTAAGGTTTCCTACCCCTACACCACCCCTAAATTAAAACAGTAAATACAGTATGTATCACATAGTAGAGCAAAGAAAGATGTGAATGTATTAAGTCATACTGACCAACTTTTACTACCGGACCAACGCCGAAATTGCGTGAATTAATGTGACTGTCCCATACAAAACGGCAGCATACTCGAATAGCTTCAAAAAGAATCATCCCCCAACTCCTAATCGTTAAGGAGTTGTTCCTTCCTTCATCAGCTAACTAACACGAAACGATAACTACTACTCGCAAACACTTGAATAGATTTCGAAAATGTATGAAATTTGTTATTTTCAAAGAATTATCCTCCGACTCCTAATCGTTAAGGAGCTATACCTTCCATCATCAGCTCACCAACATGAGACTATGACCACCTAAAGGCAAACACTCGAATAGCTTCAAAAATTCTTGAAATGTGTTATATTTAAAGAATTATCCCTCAACTCCTAATCGTTAAGGAGTTGTACCTTTCATCATTAGATCACCAACTTAAGACGTACATGACTAGACGCAAATACTTGATTAGTCTTCGAAAATAAATGAAAAATGTTATGTGTGCCTACAACATTTGAAGAGTTCCCTCAATTTCTCCAGGATCTCATCATCAGATCTGGATTCGATGACAATGAAACTAACCAGAAGGTATACCCTTTTAAACAAAAACAGAATTCTTTAAATCGGTCCACGCGTCTTCGAATAATCGGGGAACATACACAAAAATAAAAATAAATATTTCGTTGAATTGTAAACCTCCTCCTTTTTTGAAGTCGGTTAAGAACCATTGTAAAGGTAATTAAGAGGGCTACAACATCCTTCATTGCAATATATAGTAAAAAACCTTTTTCTAAAACGGCGAAGGGTTAAAGGGCTTAAGAGAGGCTCTGATTGCGCTACCACGCGCTCTTTAAACAATAATATCTCAGTCAATTTTTGTTTGACAGAAAAAACAAGAAAACCAAATTGTTTATCAGACAATACCTTAATTTTGAATTCCTACACTTTTATACGTATCTGTCGTCATTTTTGAGATATTATTAAATAATAATAATAATAATAATAATAATAATAAGCCCCTCAAAAACTAACTCCACGTCCGGTTCGAACATCTGTAACCACGTGAGGGGCGCTACCACGCGCTCTTTAAACAATAATATCTCAGTCAATTTTTGTTTGACGGAAAAAACAAGAAAACCAAATTGTTTATCAGACAATACCTTAATTTTGAATTCCTACACTTTTATACGTATCTGTCGTCATTTTTGAGATATTATTAAATAATAATAATAATAATAATAATAATAATAAGCCCCTCAAAAACTAACTCCACGTCCGGTTCGAACATCTGTAACCACGTGAGGGGCGGACATTGGCAACTTTAAGTTAATTACTTACCAATGACAAACGGAGAACTAGTAGAAGAAAATATGCGATGCGACTAAGAAATAGAGAGCTACCCCAGGCGGGTACCAGTGCTATAGGCAATGGAGAATCCCGTACCAAGTCTCCTGACTTGGGTGGTCCCACGTATTCTGGGGGGGACAAAGTACCGCATACTTCTGCCCAGCCCAGGGCTACTAATATCCGTGACTTACCATTACAGTCGCGATCTGCTGTATCTAAATGCAGCAAATATAACCTCCGTCCTCGGAGCGAAGAAGACACTGTAAGTAATTTTTCAGAAGACGACAAATCCCTTTTCTCCTCTGTACCTTCAACCCGACCTTCGTACATGTCCAAGAAAACTTCTACTTTATCTTCCATTAGCTCGCACGATGGTGTTGTACAAGATGTCATCCCAGACATTGAGATTGTACCCACCTCGAATGCTCCCCGAATGCGCATGCGATGGACGAATGAAATGAATACGTTTATTATGCGCACTTACCTCTATCTTACTGCACTGGATACAGATAAAAAAACATATTTGGAACCACTCCACCTGAAATTTATAGAAAAATTTCCAAATATGACAGTCAGTCGTCAAAGAGTAGGTGATCAAAGGCGAGCGATTATTCGTAATAAGTTAATACCGCAAGAATCGCTGAACCACATTTATGATGAAGTTAAAGCCCAATTAAGTAATTTACAAAGTAGCATACCCACCACCCACACATCCACTCCCTATTTTACTCAAGACATTACACATACTACGCTCGGACAAACCCGACTAAGATGGACTAACGAACAGAATGAAGCTATCATGATATCATACTATAGGGTTACCCAAATAGAAACCAATAGAACTTCATACCGGAAACAGTTACATGAAGATTTTATAAGTAAAGTCCCTGCACTCGCACATTTAAGTGAACAACGAATAGCTGACCAACGTAGAGTAATAATAAATAACAAATATATTACTGATACAAGACTGAATGAATTAAAACAACAAGTTGCAAATGAGCTATCTCTAAATATTAACCATTTAAATGACCAACCAACAAACCTTAACCTTGTCAGTGATTATAGCATTACCAACCAACTACCGGACCATGAAATAAACGACACCCAGTTCTTACAGCACATAGAGATGGATATACCTGAAGATTCTTTTCACAATAGCCACTCTCCTGAAAGAAACCCACAGATAGATGAAACATTTAGACAAGCACTTGAATATTTTACAGATACAGACCCGACCGGTAGAAGTTACATCCCAAAACAAAAGACATCAAAAAAACTGGCAAATATAGTACACTATCTTAACAACGTGTCTTTACCTGAATATGTTAATGTAGATACAGACTTCAACACTTTGCAAACGGCAATTTATTGTGCTGCATGGACTGCAGCAAAAATAAATGGGGCCAAAATATCACTTGAACCCGCACAAAGTTCTCGATCTCGCCCTGTAAATAAAGACAAACGACCGCAGTGGCAGAGACGACTAGAGAGAAGGTTACAAGATATACGAGCTAAAATAGGACAAATAACACATTACCTTAACGGTACCAGAAATATATATCTGGAAAAACAAGTCAATAATATTGTAGAACAATACAAAATTCATTCTGTACACGAAGAACCAAACACGCAGTTAACGCATACACTTGATACATTAAAGCAAAAACTATCACTTATATCAGGACGTTTGCACAGATACAAAGCATGCACATTAAGAAAACAACAGAACACCCAATTTAATAACAATGAGAAACAATTTTATAGAAATATGAAACAGGCTACCACAAACATAACAGACAATAGTAACGTTGAAAATCTCAGTAACTTACCTGATGCACAACACTTGCAGAATTTTTGGGCAGGAATATGGGAGCAAACAATCTATCATAATACTGAAGCAGAATGGATTAAAAAAGAAACTACCAGAAATACCACCACAGCGCAAATGACTTTTGACTATATTCCGATTGACACATTTAAGAAAGTACTTGGTAACTTACATAATTGGAAAGCACCTGGATCAGATCACATTCACAGCTACTGGTACAAAAAGTTTACGAGCATCCACCCCCTTCTGCACAACCATTTAAATAAGTTTACTGACGACCCTAGTACAATACCTCCCTACCTGGCATCAGGAATAACATTTCTGATACCAAAAGACCAAAACAACCTCACCAATCCAGCTAATTACAGACCCATAACCTGTTTGCAAACCTTGTATAAAATTTTGACTGCCTGTATTTCTGAATTAATTTATAAACACGTGGACAGCAATAACATTTTAGCCGAACAACAGAAAGGTTGCCGGAAATTCAGTCAGGGGTGTAAGGAACAATTAACCATAGACGCAATTATTATGAAGCATGCCAATAAATCTAAGTCTGACTTATACTCAATGTATATCGACTATAAAAAAGCTTACGATTCCGTTCCCCACTCCTGGCTGATACAAATCCTTGAAATATACAAAATACACCCTAAAATAATCAACCTTTTGAGAACTACTATGGATAAATGGATAACTCGCCTTAAGCTTACCACTCCCACATCAGTTGTAGAAACGGAATCAATCAAAATACAGAGAGGCATATTCCAAGGTGATTCCCTAAGCCCATTATGGTTCTGCTTAGCTTTAAATCCACTTTCCAATATGCTAAACTCAACAACAGCCGGATATCACTTGCTTTACACAGACATAGACAGACAGACTGAGAACATAAATCATTTACTCTACATGGACGACATAAAACTTTACGCTGATAATGAAACAGACCTTTACGAACTGACTGACTTGACCGAAAAATTTAGTAATGATATTAAAATGGAATTTGGAATAGACAAATGTAAAATAAACTCTGTTAAAGATGGACATATATACCAACACACTTACTCTTTAGAATCTGGCGAAACTATTGAATCCCTTGATGAGCAACAGACTTATAAATATCTAGGATACAATCAATCCCGCTTTATACAATATAAAGACATAAAACAAAAATTAAAACAACAGTTCCGATACAGACTCAACACAATCCTGAAATCCCAACTTTATGCCCGTAATACTGTTAAAGCAATAAATACATTTGCCATTCCCGTACTCACTTACTCTTTCGGTGTAATAAACTGGACTAAATCAGATCTCAAAGCATTACAACGCACAATTAATACAACCATGACTAAATTCCGCAAACACCACCCAAGATCGTGTATACAGAGACTGACACTACCTAGAAAACAAGGAGGACGAGGCATTATCGACATAGCAAACCTACATAACAGACAGATAAAAACCCTAAGACAGTATTTTTTGCACAAATCTGAATCCTCTGCGCTACACAAAGCGACATCCTACAACGACCGCAAACTCACGCCGCTTAATTTACAAGATACAGCACCACAAAAAAATGAAGTCCTGACAGATGAAAAATCTAAAACCGCCGAGTGGGCTAGAAAGTCTCTCCATGGCAGACATTATCACGACTTATGCCAACCCAATGTCGACAAGGAGGCGTCGAACGCGTGGTTGAGTCGTGGCGAGCTGTTCCCGGAGACTGAAGGCTTCATGATGGCGATACAGGACCAGATAATAGAGACCAGGAATTACCAACGACACATTACGAAGACCCTGACCACTGACATATGTAGAAAATGCAATAGCTGCCCGGAAACCATACAACATATTACAGGTGCCTGTAAAACAATAGCCCAGACTGACTATAAACATAGGCATGACCAAGTTGCAAATATTATCCACCAAAAACTTGCGCACCAACAACGTTTCATTACAGACATAGAGCCTTATTACAAATATAAGCCTGAAAGTGTTCTAGACAATTCTACAGCAAAACTATATTATGACCGAACTATCCTTACTGACCGAACCACACACCATAACAGGCCGGATATCACTTTAATAGACAAAAATTGTAAAACTGGTTACCTAATAGACATAGCTGTTCCCAACACACACAATTTACAAAGTACAATAGCCGAAAAACTGACCAAATATATTGAACTAAGAGACGAAATTATACGTATATGGCATCTCCAAAAAGTCGTAATTGTCCCTATAGTCCTATCAACTACAGGTGTAATACCGAAGCAGTTGCATCAATCTTTGAAGACCTTAAAATTACCTCCTAAAACATTCCACCTCCTTCAGAAAGCCGTTATCCTTAACACATGCAGAATTGTTAGGAAATTTTTACAAACCGACCAAGAAATTCAAAACCCTACTGCAACCAGTTCAATATCACAACCAACCGCCCATCATGAACCCGACCAAAATACGCAAACCCAAACAAATTTACCTCCAACAGGTTGATTTAGTGTAGGTAGGTTTCTTAAAAAATTATATTTACCTGATATGCACTTGGCTTTGGCCCGTGCATAGCAGTACGCCGGCGAAAGCCGAGAAAAAATAAATAAAACAAATATAATAATAATAATATACCTTTATTTCGTAAAATAATTTACAAGACGTGTCAAATGTCTCCGCACTAGGCTTCGCCTGTATCGCGGAAAACCAATACAATTTCATAACAGAAATCATGTTTACAAAATTGGTATCAAAATTTTGGTGAAAGGAAAAAACAAAAAATCTTATAGCTAAAACAAAGAAAGCACAATTAGGAACTAAAATACACAATGTAAAACGTTTTCTGTCTCGTTATAATCTAGAGAGTGCAATAAATTAAACAGGAGTTTCTTTGCTTCTGCTGTAGTACAGTCTCTTAGGTTACAGTGTCTGAGCATGGCATTATAGGTAATAGCTCTGATGTGGTCTCCAAAGCGTTTCCCAAAGGTTGAGTTTACACGGGGAATAGGTAATTTGAAAACTCTTTTTTTCTTTAATGAAGTGTAGCAAGGCATTCGTTTAGAGGCAATGTGTGTTTGTAATGAAATTTTATGAATAAATAGTTGACGGACTGAAAGAATATGAGTTTGAGCATAGAGGGCGGAAGTTGGGAAGCGAAAAGGTTTATGTAACATGACTTTTAACACAGACCGTTGGGCTCTTTCAATTTCGAGCATGGTGGTCTTCCCCGCACTGCCCCACACTGGGATGCAATACCCGATGACCGACTGACATAGTGAAACATAGACCATCTTTAGGAGAGATTCCTCTGCAGAGTTGCGAAGTTTTTTAAAGATAAATATTGACTTTCTGATTCTATTAGCAAGATTGTGTATGTGGCTTTTAAAATTTAAATGTTCATCTACAAGAAGACCTAAATATTTTATAACATTAGTATTTTGAATGGCATTACAGTTGCAAGAAGTGGACGAAAAGTTAGAACACGTATGAATTTTTATTACTGGATTGAGATCTGGTTTAGAAGAGGCGGTTTTATGAAAACACAGAAATTTTGTTTTATTACTGTTTATGGTGAGAAGGTTGGATCGTAACCAGCTAGATGCAATATTAAGGCCTCTTTCTGCGGTAGCTATTGTTCGTTCCCAGGTTATATCATTGAATAGGATGACCGTATCGTCGGCGTAACAAATTATGTCGGAGTTCTGGATTTTAAGATTGAGAATGTCATTCATATAGATCATGAAAAGGGTAGGGCCGAGAATACTCCCTTGTGGAACGCCAAAGTTGACAGGATGAATAGAGCTTTTAAAAGGTCCCACTTTTACTAGTTGCCGTCGTCCAGACAGGTAGCTCTCAAACCAAGACAGAGGAAGACCATGGATACCTAACACCTGCAGTTTACGGAGTAAAATTGGGATTGATACGGTATCAAAGGCCTTGGCCAGATCTAGAAAGACACCGATGCATTTTAAGTTGTTGTCTAGGTATGAAGAAATGAGGTTGGTAAGAATAGAAGTTGCGTCTTCTGTCGATCGTTTCTGCCTAAAACCGAACTGACGGTCCGATAAAAGGCTGAAATTCTCGAGATACCGGATTAGTCACCGGTTAACTAGTTTCTCGAAAATTTTTGAAAATGTACTTAATAAGGAAATCGGCCGGTAATTACCAGGGACGTTTTTTGGTCCCTCTTTATGAATAGGAGTTACCGATGCCAATTTCCATTGCTCCGGGTAACAACCAGAACTGAGGCTGAGATTATAAATGTATAATAATGGTTCAGTAATTGCATTTATTACACACTTTAAAAGCTTATTGTTTATGCCATCTGGGCCAGGCGCACTATAATCTTTTAACTGCATAACAAACTCTTTAATTTCCTTGGCGTCAGTTGGTTGCATGAAGAAAGATTTGTCAGTGCCCCTGCTCAGACGAAGATTACTAGCCAGAGTCTCCTCCGTTTCCCCAGTCTCTGACATAATTTGTGTCGCTAATTTTTGACCGACAGTTGAAAAGAACTGATTGCAATTATTTAATGACTCCAACGGGTCAGGGGTAGAAATGAGATCAACGGGTATATGGTTTTGTTTGTTTAGGTTACAAATATTTTTTACGACATTCCATAGGTTTTTTGTGTTCCGGTTATTAATTGAGAGCTCGTGCTTTTCGTGCTGTTCTTTTAACTTTTTGAGGAGATTATTGCAAAAATTCTTATAACGGTTGTAAGTCAAAGCTATAACTGCATCTTGTGGAAACTGTCTTGATTTTAAGTGTAGTTTATCACGATGTTGGATACATCGGAGGAGACCGGGCGTCATCCACGGCTTTAGTGTGAATTTAGAACGGGATATCTTTATTACTTTTGAATTAACTTCGACAGCTTGCTGAAATATACCCATGAAAGTGTTCGTAGCAATATTGACGTCAGTTTCATTTAGAACTGCGCACCAATCTGTCGTTGAAAGCCTTGAGTAGACACCTTCATAATCAATCAAAGTTTTAGTCCTGTTAGGCTTTTGTTTGAAAGAAACGTGCGAAGCAATTTCGACAGCACTTGCTCTGTGATCAGTTATGTTCAGTTCACAAACTGCACCAGTTACTTGATATCTTGTTCTTAAAAATATGTGATCTAAACAAGCCTTTTCGCGTGTGGGTAAAGATATAGCTGACACGAGACCATGTTCGGCAAGAAGGCAAAGATATTCAGAAACGTTGGCGCTCTGACCATTCGAAGAAATAATGTCAATATTTATATCGCCTGCTATTATTAGTTGTTTTTCATTATTTAACTTATTATGGGTGTTATCTAAGTCGAAAAGAAAATTTGTAGTACATTTAAATGAAGGAGATCTGTAAATACCAAGAATAGTAGCTTGATTCGGAAAATTTAGTAATAGGCAACATGCTTCATTAAAAATGGGTTCCGATACAGTTACGTTATAGTGTTCTTTGACAAACGCTATGACTCCTCCGTTTTGATTTATATTATGTTTCGTATAATATGAGACGTAACCCGGAATTTGATTAAATAAAACATTGTCTTGTATTCTACACTCTGTTAGGATAAGAACGTCAAACTCAACCTTTGTTCTGTATAAATTTAAAAGAAATAGATCGAAGTTTTTATGAATACTGCGAATGTTGAAAGTCAAAACCTTAAAACCTCTCGTTTGCTTAAAAATGGTGTTGAAAATATCTGGGCATATAATTTCATGACATGGAATATTAAATGCAGAGTCTAAATCGTTAGCTACTTCGGTATTAATCATCATTTTAAACAGAGAAGGAAATGTGTCACGAAATTCAAATTAATGAGTTCACAGTTCAAAGCTGTTATAGAGTAACGAAACAATCCCGAACCTGAAGAGTTTTTAGTCGTCTGGGCCTGATTTGATAATAACGCTTCGAATTTCATAGATAATACTGCATTCATATTAAAATTAATAACAGGTTGGCATTTATAATAAAAAGTGTCATAATGTAGTATTGAAACATAAATGAAAACAAGCTCTACAGAATAAACAGAAGTAATAAGAACATTGAGACAGTAACTTAACAATTGCTGACTTACAGTAAATATTCTACCATACATTAAATTAAAGAGATTCGAAATTTCGCGAGACAGATGTTGTTGAGATCTATAGAGTAACGAACTACTTAAACATGTGTAAAATTCTATGATAAACTGTATTACAATTGTTGTAATAAAACATACATAAAAAGTTAGAACATTTAAAACAAAATGGGTTTCAAGAAAATTCGAAATTTCGTTTTTTATTTAATCGTGACTTTTTTTTAAAACTATGTGTCCTGAAGCATGTGTTGTAATAAAACATACATAAAAAGTTAGAACATTTAAAACAAAATGGGTTTCAAGAAAATTCGAAATTTCGTTTTTTATTTAATCGTGACTTTTTTTTAAAACTATGTGTCCTGAAGCAGCCAAACTGATACTATCTATCAAACTATTCATAATAAAGTTAATTCTAGGCGGAATGCGATTAATTTTAATTTTAGTGGAAATGGCACTTATGAAACCCATTGATTTAAAAGAAAAAACATTAGATGCTCCCCTTGTTTGCTATACAGCTCACTTAGTTTCTGTGCAAAAGACTTTTAATAGTGCTCATTTTAAAGCTTATTTCAAGCACTACAAAATCCTTATGTATTAGAATGCGTGAAATGCATCTGCTCGCCGGTAGATGGCATTGACCACATCGATTAAATTTCAGACAAAATAAAAAACGGCTTTGATCTTTAATATCTAGCTTAATATTGCACTTAGAATACTTTATAAAAACCCAAATTGATCATTGTTTTACCTGCTATAATTTTGTACTTACAAAATTTTCGATAAAACGTACATTTTTGGAGATATTGATAAAAAAACCGATGAAAAACGTGAAAAAAATGCGAATTTTCAATTGCCAATAACTTGAAAAGTATTGGAATTTTTGAAAAACTTTATAGATAATTTTTTGCTTAAAATTAGGCCTTCTATTGATTATTTAGCAAAATAAAAACGCCACCCCCGAGAAGGGGTGGCAACCATCCCCAGGGTGGTTGCGCAGTTCGAATCATTTTCACTTTTGAAGTTAAGGGTAAGATGAACCTAATTCCAAAATTGTATGCAATTCGGTTCACAGTAAAAAAATTCGGAGCATTAATGCTTCAATGACTGCACTACTAGGCTACAGTACTTTTAGCATACCAAATTTGCTAAAACTTGTAAATTTACGAGGTACTTGAAAATTGAGATGTAAAATACTACATATAATGACAGAAAAGTAATAACCGCATTAGAATTTTGGTTGAATTCACTAATACGCGTCGTGAAACTTTGTGTACTCAACTGGTAATGATTTCACAATCCATCAAGTCGCCATTACAAACAATCTTCATTGCACACAACACAAACCGATTGAAATCGTATTAAATATTTTGACATTTAAAACTACACAAACGATTATAGCTATAAAAGATTCCATATTGCGACGCACAGCGATTATTTTCACTATAGCAGTGTTCTTGTAACACTTTAAGTGATACAAGATGACGTTTTACGCGGTTATTAGAACTATAAGCGAAAATACTGCTAATCTAGCCCTTTATTATCACTCCCGGCAATAATTATCCCTATTGTAGCACTATTGTATCACTAGTTTATCACTATTGCGCATAAAATGAACCACTATAGAACTTCGAGCTCTAACGGCGGTGCCTATTTGCGCCTATAAGAGAGTTATAGCGTGCTATATCGCTAAATTTTAGGCCACACTATCGCTCTCAGTGTTTAATCGAAAGAATATACAGCTTTTGTAGAACTAGTTTTATCGCTAAAATGTTAGTTGGGTAATCTAACTTATATCTAAGATTGGCCCTTGTGGCATTGAGCAGCAGCTCCAGCAGCAGGCTGGCAGCCTGTACCACAATACTCTGTACGAGGAAGTCATCAGCTCTTTGGTCTTTGGTTACGTCAACCAGACGTTTCACGATTTAGGAAACTTTTTGGTTAAATAGTTTCTTAAAAATGTAAAGCGTCAAGCAGCCGTTGTTCATGGTTGTCAACATTGACACTTCTTGTTTACCTACAAGTTATTTCTTGGTTATTAGAAATAAATTATTATTATGTAATTTATCGTCATGGACACTACAATATCTATACATTGTAGTGTACATTTTTAGAATCTTGCATGGAACTACGGCCAAGGGATTTCTGTACGGATGGCCGAATGATAAACAAAACGGATTTTAATGTAAATCTTCGTGGTAAGTAATATGAAAGAATGTAGACAGATATAGTTAGAGAAATATAAATTGAATGTTTATTTTTACTATAATGTAGGTAGTAAGTTACCAATTAATATTTCACGAACTATACACACCTACGTTTTTTTGAAGAAAAAAAAACATTTGTATTTTAAAATGTTGACAGATTCTGTAGCCTTAGTAGGTAGCAACTGTATTTACAAAGCTGGGATTCCTGAATTCGAATCCCATTCAAACTAGATGTGTGCTTAATCATTTACTTACATTACTCGAACCTTATGTACTTAAATAAGTTTATATTATTAATTATGTTTATATCCTATATGTCATTTATGTACCTATATCCTCGCTTGGCACTTGCAACACAAGACGTAATTGAGCTTACCGTTGGACCAGGGTCGTTTTGTGTAAAATCGCCCCACGGTATTTTAAAACAGATATCAAGTCACTACAATGTTACAAATTAATATACACCACAGCAAACATAATTTATAAAATTTCTGAATGTATGCCCGAAGCGCATGGATGAAAATTGTTAATAAATGTACCGTTTAAGTTATAAATGAGTAATTCTTCAGAAAAAATATCTCCTGTTATTGATAAAGTTCGCTACATCTACCCTATCCTCCTAAGTCCCACTGACATTCGCTTAGTTTTTGAATTTAGAACTTTCTCTTCATTAATAAAAGTTCAAAAAAAAATTTGGAAAATGTACAAAATTTTGTACACGAGGACTTAGGAGCCTATAGCATTGTCAATGGGCATTTCTCCGAGCGTTTCAACCGCCGTGACTTCGGTGGCAATATTACTTATTACCCGATTTCCGTGGGTATCTCATACATTTTTTGATATCTTGGTAGTTGTCAACGTCTATCAATATATCCAAAAGTTTTTGCATCTCTAACGTGATTCGTGCACTAAAGCTGCCACCGGTGGTTGAAACGCTCGGACAAATGCCCCAATAACATTTCTAACCTAAACGGCACTTGTTACGTTTCCATCCCAACATTATTAACCCCCTGGAGGCCTTTCATGTCTTTAGCGAGGACTAATGAAGGTCTCCAAGGGAGTCAATTTGGCTGTAAACCCCTTTTACCTAAGCTTAAGACGGGTTGAACCCTTTCGAATGGGTTACCCCCGATAACATGACCGATTGATTTATCCTTTGAGAAGCAAGTTTGATCGACATGCTTTGACATTATTTAAATTAATGAAGGTAAATTTGATACATGGAACATATACAGAACGTCGATTATCGTAACTAATTGGGAACCCGATTATCTATTACGGCTACTCCGAAGTTAGCATAATAGAAAGAAAAGTCCTTTTTGCGGCATTACACAAAATTTACGAATTTAGATTTTCGCGTTAGTAGGCCTGGTATTGAATGAAATCGAAATTCGTAAATTTCGAGGATTTTTCTCTGTCACTCCAACGCGGACGTCATTAGATTGAGAGAGACAAATCCTCGAAATTTGCGGATTCGCGGTAGGGCCGCTGAACTACGTAAACTCAACCAAATTGAACTCTGGGCCACTCTAGAACTATGTCACCTACTGTAAGCCCATTTACGCTCATGCCATCCTTCGTGACATCTAGTTATCGCTTCTTTAGTCTGCCGCAGAGTCGGGGGCCGTGAAGGGCTAGGTTAAGGCATTAATTTCCTTCATAGTCGGGTGGCTTACGATAAATGTGGCCAAACCACCGAAAACACATTCACCTTTACAAAATATTTTGATAAGTAGTTTACGATTTCATGTACTTTATTAAAATATTTTACTTCCTGGAAACCCTTAACTTTTTACAGACACCTGTCAAACTATTGGAGATATCATCATCATCAGGAATATATGGAAATGACTTATCGTTCTAATACTCCTTATTGACTGTGGATATAATTTATATGTACTTTATTTATTTTTTATTGTCGTGTTACTATACGTTGACGATCATTATGAGATATGTAGATATTATGTAATTTTCGGAATTTTGGATGTTTTTTAATTAATATTATTTTCTAATTTATTTATTGTAATTTTATTTTTTTTTGTTTTTTTTTTTACATTTACCATATTAATATTGACGATCATAATATAAATTCGTATAAATTAGGCTAAGTTAATTTATAATGTAATTTAATATTATGAAATAAAAAAATCTAAATCTAAATCATCATCCTATCCTCACTCCACTGCTAGACGTAGGTCTCTCCTATTAAATATGCGCAAATATGCGCACAAGCGAATTGGCGATCGCAGTAATATGTCCACTATAATGACGCTGCTACCCATCATCACTAGAGATATACATACAGATATACCCAGTTAGATAAATATTTAAAGTTACGTTTGTTTGTTGCAGATGGTGCGGCGGCCGCGGCGGCACCGCTGGCTAACAGTGTCGGTGTTCTTCATCGCGTACTCCATCGGTCAAGCGCTCATGAGCTCCCCCGAACCGGTGAGTTGTCTCTTCAACTGTAGAAGTCCCTCTAGCTATGTATAATAACTACTTGTATAATCTTTGTGTAGTAGATGAATAAAGTAAAATAATAGTAGGTTTGCCACGTGGTTACCTACGGCAGTAAGAATACATTTGTCACCACCCCAACTCTTCCCAATGGGTGTCGTAAGAGTCGACTAAGGGATTGAAGTGCCACTGACCATTTTATTGAAGATTGATGGTGGGCAGTTTGCCCGACTTTGGAGACGAGCAGCTCGTATAGTTTACAGGTCTTGATTGGAATCCGCGTCCAAGTAATAGATTGATATTTCGAGTATCTAACGAAACGTTATATATTTTATTACTCAAAATACTTTTTTAATATTCCAGATAAAAGAGGAATCCACACTGCCCGACGCACTCCCCACCAAATTATCATCACAAAAAGAGACGGATATTACCAGGGAGACAAGTGCAAAAGGTAAGCATTGTACCTAAATGCAATTATGACATAGGTAGTTAACTACCTATAATAACATAACTACCTAAGAGAATTTTGTACTACATCTGTGATAGGTACATTGACAAACCTATCACAGATGTAGTACAATATTCTCTTAGGTAGGTTAGGTAGGTAGAATTCCGCTGTTCACGGAAATGTCTAAATAAATTTTGCTATCACAATGACCTCCAGTATCCACTGAAGCTAATTGAGACAGAAATATACATTCAGAGGTTTCCGTGAAAGCACGAAGGTTTAGTTTGCACTACATCCGTTTTCCGTACCGAAGTAATAATCGTTTTTGATACTCATTAGCTCAATACTCAATGCACCTAAGGGTTAAGCTCCACATACTCGAACTCTTAGCGACACTAGTATTTAATTTGGTAGAATTTAACTGAATATATAGTATATATATGGGTAAATTCACCGTAGCTGACACAAATAAGAGACAAACAGTATAGGTACTGTTGCTATGTGCGGATGTCAAAATGACAGTAAGTAGATACGAATTGGTACAGCAGGGCCGCATACACACAATGATAGATGTCATTAATTCCATTCGTGCCAGTTTTATTGAATTTACCTATAATTTTCTTTCAGAAATAGAACCCACCCCGCCGGGTGAGAAAGAAGAGGTCCCAGAGGAAGAGGACACGGGGAAGAAGAAGTTGCTAAAGGGAACACCGGAGCCTGACGTGGTGCCGGAGGGCGATAAGACGAAACAAAAAGATGCGGGTTATGTGCCGGTGAGTCGAGTTATACCTTTCTAAGTAGGAAATAAGAGGACACACTCGGACACAGGGAAGAAGTTGCTTAAAGGAACAGCGAAACCTGATGTGGAGACTGAGGGCGAAAACCACTCAATTGCTTTGAAATTTTGGTTAAGCTTTATTCCTTTGTAAAATAGGAGTGACAGCTGGTAACCACAGTTACCAAAAGCAATTGAGTTGATAAGAAGTAATAAAAAGACGCGGGGTACGTGCCGGTGAGTAGAGTTATAGAAACCATTCCAAGTGGGAAGGAAGAGGACACGGGGAAGAAGTTACTGAAGGGAACAGCGAAGCCCGAGGGCCAATAAGAACAAACAGAATGACGCGGGCTACGTGTCGGTGAGTAGTTATAGAAACATTTCCAAGTGGGAAGGAAGAGGGCATGGGGAAGAAGTTACTGAAGGGAACAGCGGAGCCCGAGGCCCAAACAACAAACAGAAGGACGCGGGTTACGTGCCGGTGAGTAGAGTTATAGAAACCATTCCAAGTGGGAAGGAAGAGGACACGGGGAGGAAGATGTTGGAGCAGTGGAGCCCTACGTGGGATCTGAGGGCGATAAGAAGAAACAAAAAGACCCGGGTTACGTGCCGGTGAGTAGATTATGGAAGGGAAGGACGATGTTTGACGAGAAGCTCAAGGGCGATAAGATGAAACAAAAGGACGCGGGTTACCTGCCTAGACAATTACAGCAGTGTTATTCACTAAAGAAACCGCCTTGCTGTCAGCGCTGTGTCAGCAGCGTCGAGCCTAAAAATGGTATTCACTAATGTACTTTGAACGACACTAGTGCTCGGCGACGAATGCAGCGTGAGCTGGAACTACACTACGTCGAGAGTTTGACGTTTAATGTACGAACTTCGTATTCTCTAACCGTCCGTAACTCGTCCACAACCTCGCTCACAGCCGCGATTCTTAATGTCAAATAAAACAGCTAGGATTTTAGACAAGGCTGTCTCGACGCAGAGCTCGTTGACGAACGCAGCGTCGAATGTGTGACTAAGAGAATAGCATAGCAGGTGAATATGGCATCACAGCCTCTTGTCAAAAAACTGATCCACTGTGACCTACTACCCCGGACCATATGACACCGTAACCGTAGTAACCTAGACATATGCACTGAAGGTTTTCACTTGCTTCACACAAATCCCGCGCCTTAATTTTTCGCTTTTGTCGCGATGCGTGGGATAAGCGCCCCGATATCAAAGGCTGACTCGAATTGTGAGGGCCTTTGTTGCCTGCGTGTGCAAATTGTAATCTCATCACGTTTGGGGGCTATTAATAGAAATGTGCTGCGGGATTTTATTTTTAGAATATTGGGGGCCCGTTTCTCAAAAGCTTGTAACTTGTAATACAAGTGGAGAGCTTTCTAATTTATGATGAATTGACAATTTTTTAAGAAATATTCCTGTTAAGTAGATATAAAGTAACAATTGTTTTCTGGGGCCTATTTCTCACAACCTTGTAACTTGTTAACAAGTGAAAGGCCTTATCTAATTAATGGTGTTAGAAAGAGATTTCCACTTGTTCATATTACAAACTACCAGGCGACCAGGGTGCTCAAGAGCATCTGAGCTGGTCTCCATTATTGTGTCGTATTCAGATATAAGTAGCCGCTCCGATATATCCGCTGATGGCGAATGTATACTACCTTTCTATTTTTACATTTTCTTTTTGTTATGGCTAACATATTAAAATGTCACCCGTGTCCAATATCTATTTTATGTTAACCTAATTGAGTTAATTACAATAATGCTATGTTACCAATGAAAATACCCAACTGGCTATTACTCGCATTACTTACATGCTGCTAACATTCGATGTTTTCATCAAATACTTAATTACCTAAAACCAGTTACCTACTTTATTTAATTGGTCAGTAGAATACGATTACTCAAATAGATGCTGAATGTGTTGTATGTACTTTACTTTCGTGCCAAATAGACGAGTTTTTTCATAGAATTTCAGTGTTTTTGGGTAAAAGTTGGTTCATTAGCGAGCCATTCATAGCGAACTTTTCATGCCCGTTGATGTCAATGTTTGTTCCAGTTTTACAATATTTTGCAGTCGAAGCTACCGCTTCAAATTTACTAGTTTCAAACAAAATAAAGATCTGTAATAAGTAGATAAAGTGATTAATGGATGTTATTCAATATAATAGTTAAAACACAGGAATTTAAAATTATACTAACGAGTGCTTGAATGACGATGAACACCAGGAGACTATTTCTCAAAAGGTTGTAAGTAAATTATTATGCAATCGGAAGTCCTTATCTAATTAATGATGTTAAAAGGAGACTTCCACTTGTTATAAAAGTTACAAGCTTTTAAGAAACGGGACCCTGGAAATAATTCACAATCTTCTAGAGTGTAAACAGGTAGAGGTATACAGGAGTAGGCACTTAGGGACTCCAAACACACTAACGGAGGCATTCAGCAACCTGAAACACATACTGATTTTCGTGGATGAGCTTGGATGGTTGGAATAGGGCTACCTCGCTATCACGCAAAAAGGTACAATGGATGTCGAATTGCGGAAAAAGCCCAATTTAACTAACTAAATAATTCACATCGGACAAGACGGCGTTTTCCAGTCGCCCGGACATGTTTCATTTGATTTCATCAGACTTACTATCCTTTGTAAATGTTACTAGTAGTTACTTACTTTACAATGCCGGAAGACCTTCCAAAGCTGTCATTCGTGAATTCATGGTATACTTAGATATGGTATATGATAGTGTTCAAAAACGACCTAAAATTAGCAGTCTTCTTCAAAAACTGATGTATCTACATACAGCGCCCTACTGTAAAAAAATATAGTGATGGACAAACAAACTCAATCTTAAAAGACTTACGGCAAGGGGGTGTCACTCCCGCGATTCCGTCGCGCGGCTACAAGTACATGCAGAGCGCCCCGTCGCCGTGGTCTATTCAATGGTTGGCACGCGCTGTCTCGGAACGCACGTTTAAATTTACAACGCTGGCTCGTCACGTATCGCGAAATATATCGCTTGCAAATATTAGGATTATTTTATACATGTGCATCTTAAATGAAAATATACTTCATATAGCTAGCTATAGCAGCATGTTGCAATAATAATAATGTTAATTATCATGACGCGTTTTTCGCACAGCCGATGCGTCAGAGAGATACTAAAAAGTAAGGAACATAATAATACACTTTTTACCTACATTCGTAGTAAAATTAAATTCTCAGAAACTCAAGTCAATTACAGATAAAACGGTTTATTTTCGGACAAATTTGTCAGTAAAAAGCTGCACATTAAAATAATGTATATAAAAAACTTCGTTCTCTCATACTTTTATTGAATTTCGCGCCTTTTGTCCTAACATATTATTTGGTTGTCTGACTTTATTCCCATAATATCAAATAGGTACACTGGTACATATAAGAGAAAATGCCGTGTTTACGTCTGCCTTACGATTGTGATTAAACCATTACTTATTTATGCTGCTTTTGTAATGTAATGAATGCGTAGGTACCTAACGTAATTCTTTATTTTTAAATGCATTAAGCAGATATATTAATTTCTGTACACCTCACATACTGTCTACAGATATTTTTAGAATGTTCGTGTTATTATCAGGATTATTCGGATGGATATTCACCTAAAGTTAGCGAAGTCGTGTTGCTATCTCACTCACACCTCAAACAATGCCGCCCGGGCACGCGCGGCCGAAGCACAAAGAAGGTGCCGACCGAGTTGAGACAAATATTTTTGAATCACGTGTATGCAATGCGTAGGTAAATTCTATAATCACGCATGAACTAAATTGTTGAATCAAGACGAATGCTATTAACGCCGTAGATATCATTGCAGTAATGTATTTGCCAGACGCCTCATAGCGCCGTTCGTTATTTTATTAGTTTTCAATAATTGACAACCCTGTTTTCGACGGCGTGCGGCTTATAAGCGACCTTTCCGCCACGCAATACGGCCCGTTTCAGCTGCTCGCGTCGCCTCGCGCGCCGTTTTGTTTGGTAATAATAATTGTGTAGGTACATAAAAAGCCGGCATTTGTGAACATCAAAGCAGTGAAGCTTCTGTACTTTATATATTCTGTGCTTACGGTTGTACAGAGACTGTCACAAAACAAATGCATGACTCTTATATTCACCATCACCAATGTAAGAATGTTCGATCCTTGGCCAAATAGCCATTATTCGTGTCGACACCCTAAAAAGTATAATAGCCTTCAGATTCCATTACTAATGTTTGTTTATGCTGATTGCAGCCGACGGTGCATCCTAAAAGGAATTGCACGCCTCCAGCTATTGAACAGGTAAGTCAGTTTTCTGTATCCTAGTCAACATTATTACTTATATTGAATCAACGTTTTACGAATAAGAAATAGCTCTCTCTGCCCCAAAAGCCATCGATTCCGAGTACGAAATGGAATAAAATAATTTTACCCTCACTAGCTTGTAAAGCGCTCGTTTATCCTTTAATACGAGCGGGTAAAATCGCTTTTTATCAACTTGTGGGTAAATCAATTTGACCTTGCTCTAATTCCTATGGCCCACTACTGCCTAGTATAAGTGGATCCATATAACCGTAGTAAACATGCGCAATCAGAGCTCACATGTTAAATTGGAATTATTCATTGGTGACTTTGTAAACCAATTGGTTATATTTAAGTACAAGGAGTAACTCTACTCTACGATACGTTTCGACATTGAGTTTTAAATGGTTTCTTTAAGTTAATTTACATTTGGATGAGATTTGTAATCATATTTCCTCGCGATAGTGAGGAGAAAAAAGTTTTATTACACTTGGCGGCAAAGTTTGTTCAACTTTCATGCCTTGAGACCTTCGCAGTGCTCAAGATTCCAGTTTTTAAACCACTCGCTACGCTCGTGGCTCAATTTTGGAATCTTTCGCTATCTCTGGTCTCAATATTGGCACGACAGTTAAACAACAACTTTGCCCCCTTGTATAATAAATAACTATTGCAAACAACGCTCGTTGCGCTTCTCTAAGCACAACGAGCTTTCTCTTTATGTAACTCTTTACATACTTTACGTGCGATAAGTAATACGTGGTTGTGTTTGCAGTTCCCTCGTCCCCTGATGGGGCAGACCGCGCGCAAGCACGGCGGGCTGGTCATCCACGTGCTGGTCGCCGTGTTTACCTTCATCGGCCTGGCCATCGTCTGTGACGAGTACTTCGTGTCCAGCCTCGACCGGATCTGCGAAGGTACCAGGGTGCTTAGACAAGTTGCCAATCGCTAGCGCTTAATCGTCAATCGTAAACGAGGCAGCTAACTGTCTTTGTCGCACTAATATGAAAGAGTGACAGAGGGAAAACTACGCTACGCTACTAAGCGTTAGCGATTGGCAACTTGGCTAAGCATCCAGGGCTACCACGATCTACTAATGCGATTCAGGTGCATTCTACGAAAAAGTCTACTTTGTCGGGAACGTGACGGGTGTCATAGCTGCCTTAGAAATAAATGGATAGTGCGAGAATTCTCAATAAATACCAACACCCAGTTGTAAAATTGCCTAAATACGCGAATAACGGCGTCACGCTGACATTCTCATGGAATGAACCTTCAGTTAAGGACCTAATCTGAATCGCGATGTGTCAGTTCCATAGAATAACTGTTAAAAAAACTGATAAGCAGAACCTAAACTGAATCGCATTTAAGAGATCATGTAGGTAGCCCCCCTGGCTCGTTTTAACAGATAACATAACTATGTGGCGGTTGACAAGAGCCGGCAGTTTTACTGGCAATAGGAAATTACTCAGAACGCCTCAAATAAAATACGCTTTTGAATAATTGAGCCCTCATGGCGTCAGTGTCATATTTTTTCTTTAACGCTTGACGTTTATTGTACAGTCAAAGACAAAATAAGGTGTACACAAAAATGTTCAAAAACATGTCCCAGTGCACTCTAATTCTGTGTCATAAGAACGTCGTAACATATTTATGAGCAGATTCTTTCGATACTTATTTTTGCACTTGACTGTACCAATCTCATAGCCACGAGTCCTAAATATATTATAATTTTGTAGAAGAGAGTAGGTGGATATATTTTTTAGCCCTCTGCAACTGAGGTGACGTACCTACCTCAGACGTATTTACAACTTTATGGTGTTGATAATAAGACACATGTCACGTGACCGACAGTGGGTGAGGTTTAACCTAAGGCCAGAAACAGGTAGGTATTGCAAGAAAATAACCGCTCTACTGCAACTGCGATTGCCTTTGACCCCATTTACTGGCCAAGAAATGTATTAACACACACATCCAATTCTCAATGTATATTTTAATTGTTATCGCGTATTAGCCGTGTGGTGACGGCAGTAAGAATACATTTTTCACCTCTCCTGAAGTAGTACGGTCAAATCGTACATAATTTTACCTTAAACTCGCAAATCAAGTAGTATCGCTGCATTTTTGGTATGTTGTTTAGACACCTTAGGACAGTATAAAACCATATTTTGCAAGCAAAAAAAAGTTGTGCTAGCTGGGTAGTACGTGAAAAACTGCGAAATTTACGGCCATTTTTTAGTTTCTCATTTTTATTTAATATACCTTACGTTTTTTGATATCATATGTATAAACGTTTAAAGACTAATAAATTTCCAACAAGTTGAGCTAACATGCATAACCGTAGGTCTTATAGTTTCAGAGATTCGAGACTTTAAAAAGTACCCTTTTTTGTAAACTGGATAACATTTTGTGTTTTGCTAACGTTTTCGACTTAATATCGCCTCACCTAATTATGCTACGAAAAACATGCAATAATGACCTTATAGCGCACTTAATATTCTACAATTTAAGGGTAAAATTAGGTCAGTGAACTTTGTAGTTGAAAGTATAAGCCCGAAATTCCAAAGGCAGGAGGCCCGCTATCTAAGTTTTTCATACAAATCGCAAGTCGAGTTGCAAAGCTGCAATTTTGGTACCTATATTATAAAGGCCTTATAGATATATACGAAAATGCATATTAAAAGAAAAACAAAAAAATAATTTGGGCATAGGACGTAAAAAACGGAAAAAAATTCGCTCTTTTTTTAGTTTTTGACGTTTAACTAAAAATCTATTATCTTTTTGATACTAATTGCTATAAAACTAAGAAAGAACATTAAATTTGAAAGGATTTGAGCTACATTGCATCACCGTAAGTTATATATATTTTGAGATACGACATTTCATAAAGTGCCCTTTTATCAAAACTTAAACAAATTTTAGGTTACGTACGTTAAAGCTATTCACTAAATATTGGCAAAACGTTCGCGCTAAGAAAAAAAAAGTAATTTTAGATAATAACTACATTAAATTTTGAACAAATTAAGCCGATAACAATTACTGTAAGTCTTATAGTTGGAGGTATACGAGGCTTCAAAACATGCATTTATTTTCTTAACTTAATGAAGGGCACATTTTGAAATGTCGTATCTCTAAATCTGTATAATTTAGGGTAATGCAAGGTAGCCCAAATCCTTTCAAATTTAATATTCTTTCATAGTTTTGTAGCAATTAGTATCAAAAAGTTATAGTTTTTTAGTTAAACGTCAAAAACTAAAAAAAGTCCGATTTTTTTTCAGGTTTTGCCTAAATCCTTATTTTTTTTTTCTTGTAATATGCATTTTCGTATATCCCTATAGAGCCTATATAATATACAAAAATTGCAGCTTTGCAACACGACTTGCCATTTGTATGAAAAACTCAGATAGCGGACCTCCTGCTTTTTGAATTTCGCGTTTTTAGTTTCAATTACAAAGTTTACTGACCTGATTTTACCCTTAAATGAAAGAATATTAATTGCGCTATTAGATAATTATTTCATGTTTTTCGTAGCATAATTAGGTAAGGCGATATTAAACCAAAAACGTTAGCAAAACTCAACATTTTATCTAGTTTATAAAACAGGGTACTATTTGAAGTCTCGAATCTCTGAAACTATAAGACCTACGGTAATGCATGTTATCTCATCTTGTTACAAATTCATTCATCTTTAAACGTTACCTGATGCATATTGTCAAAAAACGTAAGGCTTTTTTTATAAAAATCAGAAACTAAAAATAGACAGTAAACACAGTTTTTCACGTATAACGCAGCTAGCACAACTTTTTTTTGCTTGCAAAATGTGGTTTTATACTGCCCTATGGTGTCTAAATAACATACCAAAAATGCAGCTTTACTACATGTTTTGCGAGTTTAATGTACGATTTGACCGTACTAAAGGCGTTGTAAGAGTCGTCTAAGGGATTGAAGTATCACTGACCATTCGTTCATAGATAATTGATGAGGGGCATCAGCATCTTCAACTCATTATAGTTCTCATCGCCGATCGCCAACCGCCAGCGTGGCGATTATAGGCATTTATCTCTGCTTTCCGTGTAGTTAATAAGGGAGGCCAACGTCCAGCAGTGGACTGAGATAGGCTGACGATGTGATGTGTGTTACAGAGCTAAAGCTGGCGCCCGACGTCGCCGGCGCAACGTTCATGGCTGCGGGCAGCTCGGCGCCCGAACTTGCCACTGTCGTCATCGGAGTATTCTGCGCACAGGATGACATTGGTAATTCTAACTTATTGTGGCTTAACTTCCATGGCAGCAGTTCTGCGTCGGGGTTTGCCACCACTGTAATAAGTTTCCTGATGATGGCATTCTCCCAAAAATGTGAGATTGGCTAAACAACATAGCCTCCTAAGACCCAATGTACATTACAATGCACATAGTTGTTGCAATCCAATTTGTATCTTTCGTGAACCAATTAAAGTAGAATTTCTTTTGTTTCATTACTTTTTGAAACAAACGAAATTCTTACCAATTTACATATAGAACAAGGCTCAAATTAAAAACAGGAAAACTAACTATGGTGGGCCTTACGAGGATAGTGTCGGAAACAAAAGCGAGACCACGAATTTTTACATTTGATGTTGGTTTTTTCTAGTGTATCGGGTTCGATACCCGGCTTGAAACCATGAAACGTGACGAAAAACGATTAAGACTTATTAAGAAAGTGACAGGTTACAGAACTGGACTTAAGACGATAGGGACATATAGCGATTGAGACGAATAAAGAATGCATGACGAACACAGAATGAGACTGACATAAGAAATGAACGAAAACCGAATGGGACGCATTACGCTGATACCCATCGTAATCGACATCCGATATCCCATTGGCGTGGGGTGCCCTGTAAGCTTATGATGGTACCGTGTTTAATCGTTTGTCGTTGTTGCCGTCAGGTTCTAACAAGTATGTAAGCGCGAAAGTGACGCGTAGCACGATAAATAGATAAAACGGGACCATCATAAGCCACCTGTATTTCTCTATGACACTTTATGACACTTAATGCATAGTTGATTATAACCGTAGCTAATGTAATTTTAGTCTGAAACATTTTAATTATAGGTGTATCCGGCGTGATCGGCTCAGCGGTGTTCAACATAATGTTCGTGATTTCCGTGTGTGCACTCTGCGCCGGCACCGTGTCGCACCTGAACTGGTGGCCGCTGTGCCGCGACTGCTTCTTCTACGCTCTCTCCATCCTCGTGATGCTGTGCACCATCGCCAACGGCTACGTGACCTGGTTAGTCGGCAGACTACGTGTGCTGGGACAGGTGTCGCACCTCAACTGGTGGCCGCTGTGCCGCGACTGCTTCTTCTACACTCTCTCCATCCTCGTGATGCTGTGCACCATCGCCAACGGCTACGTGACCTGGTTAGTCTGCAGACTACGTGTGCTGGGACAGGTGTCGCTCCTGAACTGGTGGCGGCTGTACCGCGACTGCTTGTACGCTCTCTCCATCCTTGTGATGCTGTGCACCATCGCCAACGGCTACGTGACCTGGTTAGTCTGCAGACTACGTGTGCTGGGACAGGTGTCGCTCATGAACTGGTGGCCGCTGTGCCGAGACTGCTTCTTCTACGCTCTTTCCATCCTCGTGATGCTGTGCACCATCGCCAACGGCTACGTGACCTGGTTAGTCTGCAGACTACGTGTGCTGGGACAGGTGTCGCTCATGAACTGGTGGCCGCTGTGCCGAGACTGCTTCTTCTACGCTCTTTCCATCCTCGTGATGCTGTGCACCATCGCCAACGGCTACGTGACCTGGTTAGTCTGCAGACTATAGGTCAACTACGTGTGCTGAGACAGGTGTCGCTCATGAACTGGTGGCCGCTGTGCCGCGACTGCTTCTTCTACGCTCTCTCCATCCTCGTGATGCTGTGCACCATCGCCAACGGCTACGTGACCTGGTTAGTCGGCAGACTACGTGTGCTGGGACAGTTGTCGCTCATCAACTGGTGGCTGCTGTGCCGCGACTGCTTCTTCTACGCTCTCTCCATCATCGTGATGCTGTGCACCATCGCCAACGGCTACGTGACCTGGTTAGTCTGCAGACTACGTGTGCTGGGACAGGTGTCGCTCCCCAACTGGTGGCCACTGTGCCGCGACTGCTTCTTCTACACTCTCTCCATCCTCGTGATGCTGTGCACCATCGCCAACGGCTACGTGACCTGGTTAGTCTGCAGACTACGTGTGCTGGGACAGGTGTCGCTCATGAACTGGTGGCCGCTGTGCCGTGACTGCTTCTTCTACGCTCTCTCGATCCTCGTGATGCTGTGCACCATCGCCAACGGCTACGTGACCTGGTTAGTCGGCAGACTACGTCAACTACGTGGCTGAGACAGTGAACAATGAGTTTGTGATCCAACGACCGTAAATCGCGTGTAAATCTTTGTCACAAGTTAATTCAGACTCAAATGCAGACGTTTCTGCTTCTAGCAAAATTAAATTGCTAATTATATTTTAAATGTTTGCAAGTAGTACCTAATGACAATATACACCAGCCACACTTGGAAGAATTATCTAAATTACTTAGTATATTTCGTTAAACATTCCATACAATAAAGTTTATCCAACTACTTAACGGTTTGGTGCAACCCACTCTTAGTAGATTTTTGAAACTTATCCCAACACTAATGAGCTATTGTGTTCATCCAACAGGCCAGAAGCACTGTTCATGTTGATAATGTACGGCGTGTACTGCGTGGCGCTACGGTTCAACACCGAACTGGAGCGCTGGGCGGTGTCCAAGAAGCTGCCCTTCAAGCTACCCACTCGCGAGGAACAGGCTGCCCTCGTCACGTACAAGTGAGTTCAAGAATCTAGAAGCATAATATACGTCATAATATACCAAAGAAAAATGCTGAGTTTAGCAGCGTCGGAAGTGGGGATCGTATCCACGTCCTCAGCTTTCGCAGCTGATGCCTAAACCACCCGTCAAATTCTAATTTGTTTCCCGAAAAAAACTATCTAGGTAGAAATGTTTGAAATTTAAAGCCTAGTGCAACCTTTGTAGAATTCCGTAATGTTAATGTTATGTTAGCGAAACAATGTTTTAATTAATAAACATTTGCCAACTTCTTCCTCTATTTAGCGTAATCTCGGTTGTGGCCAGGATCCGCTTTCCTACGTACTATTCCGCAATTTACTCCCACTAGTCCTTCTTCTCATTCAAATGAGTGCTGTTCTCTCATATCTCCTCACAACTACCAATGTGAATGTAAAATAATGCCAAGTAGTGTAGTAGGTAGTGGTACACCCGTACCTTTGTACTTACTTACTTCATTTATGCAGGAGTGCGACTGGAGCGGCAGCGGCGAAACCTGCGGGCGACGAGTACACCCAAATGGAGGGACAGACGAAGGAGACAGCTCTACAGAATCCCCCACGTAAGGACTTTTTGCTCCTATCATCATCAAAAATACATGAAGACATCACTTTGCGCTGTTTTTCCTCGAAACTCGGCGGCATAACAGTGGACCTTTAACCTTAGGTATCATCGCCAATATCAGCAATTTACGTCTTTCAAATTACGTGCCATGGACTCAAACGACAGCATCACTAAGTATTGCAATAGGGAAACGAGACGCTGCAATTTAGCTTTTTTCATACCACGTCGGTGGCAAACAAGCATACGGCCCGCCTGATGGAAAGCAGTCACCATAGCCTATGGGCGCCTGCAACCCCCCAGGGGTGTCACATGCGCGTTGCCGACCCAATAAAAACTTGTACACCCCTCTTTTGAAGAACCCCATACTGTAGTCCAACGGGAAAACCTCGGCAGGGAGCTCATTGTGATTTGACAAATTGATTGAACGCTTCGTGGTCAGAAACCGAAAATATTCGAAAATGTCTAATGGAATAATTCGAAGCATACATGGTCATCAGAACTTGGAGTTTCATTTACACATCATTAGTTTATTTTAAAGACGGAGATAACATTACGAAGAACAATGCAGCCTTCCACTGCTAACGAAGCAGATTAATTCATGGCTCCGTTTCATGATCATCGCTGGCGAAGTATTATTTAGTATGCAGATTGCGACTGCAAGCGTTACCAGCGGTGAACATTAAACGCGGTCATAAGTCACAGCAGTGTTATTCACTAAGGAAACCGCTTTGCTAACAGCGCTGTGTCAGCGCTGCGGCAGCGTCGAGCCTAAAAATGGTATTCACTAATGCACTTTAAACGACACTAGCGCTCGGCGACGAATGCGGCGTGAGCTGGAACTACACTGCGTCGAGAGTTACCGCCTACAGTTCGACGACGAGCTGTTCTACGTTAGTGAATACCGTTTTTCGCAGCGCTGTGCTCTCCGTCGAAGTGAAGGCTGTCTCGTCGTCGAGCTCGTTGACGAACGCAGCGTCGAATGTGTGAATAAGAGAATAGCATAGCAGATATTATTTCATTGCAGCATACAACCCCGACGCTGCCTACGACAACGCAGCATACAACGCGGATCCCGCTGCCCAATCCTGGGACCCCAACGCCACTTGGGACCCCAACAACGCCTGGGGTGAACAGGTATTTAATATTTATGTATCTAAGTACAGTAAGTACATGCTGAATGTTTTCCAAAATCATTTTCTAAACTTAATATTTCACACATCTTGTATGGGTGGCAAAAAATAAGAACATCCTAACTAGTGAGGAAAAGTAAACTTTGTGCACGTTTCGCGTGCGTTAATTTCTCTTTTTAAGGCACTTGTTATGAAAAAAGTCGTTCGATACAAACTCATTTTTAACTCGGGTGATTGTCGCCCTCGTTTCACTCGGGCTTCAACTTTCAGTCTCGTCGGAAAAAAAATGTTTTTGCACTTGCATCGAAATGTACCATTCTGACTTTGTTGGATACCTCACGATTTTTCTACATCCAATCAATTAAAATGTATGTGCACTCAAAGAAAGTGAGACTTGCGTGCCTTTTTGACTGACTTGGTTACCAGACTAAACAAGGCCGTCTTTAACTATGGGGGGGGGGGGGCCCTGGGCACCCAAGGATTTTGGGGCCCCTTTCGAAAGGAAAGTAAACGTGAGAATAAATGTGAGGAAAGTTGTCGATCTTTCAGGGGCCCCCCTTAAAATGAGGGCCCTGGGCACGTGCCCTTATGGTAAAGACGGTATTGCACAGAATTAGATTTGGATAGAAGAAACAAGTTCATTCATTTGTATGGCGGCCGAGCGTGTCAGATTTTGTAATGAAGTTGTTACTTGCCTATGATTCTAAATATGTCTCAGGCCCTTGAGTATTCATATTTTTTTGTGTTGTTGCAATCAATATTACTTAAGGAGGCATTATTAATGTTTTTGTTCACTTCAACTTACAAAATTTGACGCCCGAAAGCTGCAAGCTGCGATTAAAGACGGACAGCTCAGTAGATTTTACTGAGTTCATTTGACACGCTAAGTAGATACGTTTGCTTGATCTATGGTATATACGACATCTGTGGCATCCATAGGTCACTGGTTCATATCCGGTTCGAAGGACCACTTTGTTGAAATAAGTTGCTACGTTACCAATCCATTTATTAGGTTTTGCACCTTTCTTTTATACAGGCTGAATCATACTGTCGTTAGCTAGTTTGCGATAAGGATAGTGACATCTAGCGACAAATTTGGATAACAAACTAAACAGAGAGTAAACTGTGTTTGCAGCAGCAGCAGCAGCAGCCAGCTGCGCCGGCCAGCAGCTGGGGCGACTCGTACAATGCGCAGGCGCCCGCGCAGCCGACCGCGGGCTCCACGCCGCAGACTCCTGCGCAGCAGACACAGCCGCCGCCGCAGGTCCGACACTTTACGATACTAGCTGCACTGTTCGACATACCGTAAAACCATACAACTATAATCCTACAGTACTACAACTATGGGCCACATGTTCAACTCGTAATTAAGCATCAATGCAAATCTTTTACTTTAGTTTTACCTAAGTTTTTTAATCATTAATGAGGAGACTTTGTGTAACAACTGCGTCAATAATATAACAATTTAACTAAATCGAAGATATTTGACTTAGTTTTGGACCATAGTTGGGAGCTTTTGGACTATAGTTGGGTAGTTTTACGGTATTAACCCTTTAATGGGTATTGGCAACATATTTGCCGTCATATAAAAAACAAAACCAAATCAATTTACAAATACGTAAGGTTCTAAATTGAATGCTTTAACAGAGCTGTCAAATGGTCAAAGGGTTAATCATCATGCGCCGCATTAAACAGCTAAAACATTAAATGAAATCGATAAGTAGACTTAAAAAACGTTCCATCGGTAAATCAGTAGATAGAATAAATGAATACCTATACAAACGATACTCCTCCTGGAGTATGTGCGGCTGCTCCCGCGTTTCCGCTACTACAGATCCCACGATGGCACCGTAATTTGGGGACGTTGATGAGAGGCTGTTGAAGGAAAATTAGCCATGGGCATAGCTATTGATGATGATGATGCGGTAAGGCAAGGCAAAGCATGATCTGAGATCTGAAAGGGAAGACAATGAAGAGAGAGAGAGAGAGAGAGAGGGACAGGTGTTTGGTGCGCGGCTGCAATACATAGTAGAATCTCTTCTCGTCGGCCATAATTACGTTATAGGGTGAATATCTGAGCGTTTCAACCGCCTAATTTTCGTGGCATAATTTTTGCCGAAGTTTCTAAACATCTCAATGTTATACTTTGTCATTTGTATAAGGCACCGTGACTCCTTCAAATAACAAGCACATTGTAACGAATCGAAACTACGGCAAAAATTATGCCATCAAAATTAGACGGTTGAATCGCTCAGATATTCACGCTATAACCTCATTATCGTATTGGCTTTGATTTCAGGGCGCAAGGAAATTAAATTTTCTTAGATTAGGCTTCGTCACGGTTTACGAAAATTAATTAGTTCATCTGTCTTATTTGCAGGCCGCGGCCGCTGCCCCGGCGTACTACAAGGCTAAGGAGTACAACCCGGAGACCGCTGTCAACCCACTCATAAAACCCATCGGAGCAAGTATGTAGTATTTTGTACAATCTACAACACACCTGTGAACACAGGCAAAGTGCCAAAAATATGTAAACAGAACTTTATTGCCTGGACATAAAGGTGTGTATACATATTTCTGGAACTTTGTCTGTATTCACAGCTGTGTTGTCGATTGTACCTACTTCTTCAATAAAATTAAGGCAAACAGCTAAATGGGCCAATCAACTTTTCGATCGACAGTATTTTGTCCCGTAACGCAGGTGACAATTTCATCAAGTTAGCTTGAAAAAAATAAATGCTTATAAATTGTACAGTAGGCGTTAGGCCCCACACAAGTTCACACCGATACATTTAGGTTCCAACTGTTTTTCATTGTAAATATGTGTATAGTATTAATTGACGTACATTTGTAAGTTCATGAAAAGTAATGCAGCCGACAGAAAATATGTCGATCGAAAAGTTGATTGGCCCAAATATGTGGACTGTAGGTAGAACATCCATGGCCGAAGCCGCGGAAAAAACAGTCAATAGACATTCTACTGGAGTGTAGATGGGTTGTCCAGAGACTCCAATACCACAGATGAAGCGACGAGAAGCAATCGCAAATCTTTCCTGGGTTTCGTTTGTCGAGGAACTGAGGTGATGAGAATAGTGCTTCCTCCGCCACATAAATTAGGAAACCGATGATTTTGACGTAATGAGCAGTAAAACAAACTAAATATTTATTAGCCTGAAACAACAATCCAAAGGCTGAAATAACTAACGCTTTAACACGGCCTTTCACTCTCTTTTTTATTAACCCGCTCTTGCACATAGTGATTTTCCATATATAGCCCTGCGCTTGGCTACATAGACAACAGGAACTACATACGTTTGAGCTCTACCAGAGGATTTTAATACTGCATCGACTTAGCATGAAGGCTTGAAACCTCGGTACAAATCACTCATGTGCAAACACCGGTTTCGCGGGGGCAAATCTGTACTGACGTTTGATAGTGCGAGGACACATCAAACTAATTTTATTATTTGATATCGATAAAAATGTCGTACAACCGTTGTGTAATTTCAAGAATTGGAATGAAGAAGGGAACTATATACACAAAAACAAACTTTTTGAGGAATGAACTATCTTTAATATTTAATATAATTTTCATAATATTCAATCAACATTTTTTCTACATTTTCAGACTTTAATCTTCGTCGCCATGACAATATCCATTTTAGCCAACTAAACGACCTTTCTAGGTCAACTCTAGTAATTGGAGCAAATTCAAACAATTTATAGTTTTGATGAATTTCTGTTTTATGACTCAGTTCTATTTCTTTTCCGGGTACTTTTTTCTTGCGTGGCATTTTTAGTCGCCTTCAGAAACAAAAAGGTAGATTTAATTGATCGTAATGCAAAATAATATTGTTGTAGGTACTAGATGAATTATTCAACGATTCAATGGTTGTCAAATGTGACTCGACAGAGTCAGTGTCAGATATCGGTTGTTTATAGTTGCGATAAGTATGAATGAAAGAGGTTTGCACATTGTTAAACGTATTCCAACTTAGCCATTAGTTTAGTTATGATAATGAATATAATGATGGTTAAAAAAATATTTTTATGGATATCGATAAACTAAGTCGATGTTTAATGAATCACTAGCACTGGTACAATTTTGCCCCCGCGAAACCGGTGTTTGCTCATGTGTACCTAACTACCTATATCTAACTGCTACTTCTCTTTTGGTCCAATATTTAATTGTTTACATAAGGTTTGGGTTTTCTTGCTTTGTCAATGAATTGGGTGCCTGTAGTGTCGCATAACGTCGATTGTCCTAAAATTTTTTGGCCGAGAATGTTTGGCATAATGTTACATGGCATACTACTTGTTTAGCCTACTTAATTTTGCGCATACACGTTTAAAATACCTACACCATATTTATTCTAAAATTGATTACTCGAACGTCAAATGACCTAAAGCATAATAATCCTAATGTTCATTGTAATAAATATTGTTTTCCCTACTACTCGAACTGTCAATTTTCACTGAGCCTACTTTAATCATGTGACATGTCCGAAATTTCATTTAAAAAGGCATTTTAATAACAACATGCTAAACATTTGAACAACATGGTGAATGGTTAAAAAAAATGTTCAAGTAACAAACCAGGGTAAAACCGACGTGGATTGGTTAGGTTTCGAAGCTAGGGCGGAGTGAATGGCGTAGTCTATAAATACTTAAGTATTTTAAATCAATTGTTTATAGATCCTCATACTTACAAAACCAAAAAAAGGGGGGACGGGGGGCTCGGGGGGCGAAGCCCCCCGCATTAAAAAAGAAATAATCTGAACCTCCCCTACCTTAACCTGGATAGGTTCGTTAGGTACCTTTTATCCCTTAGAGCGGAAAAAGAAGCCCCGCGCAGCGGGGCTTCGTCGACCGGTTCCTAGGTCAAAATTGCTGACTAAAATTCTTTGGACAACAGGGCGAATTATTTAGTAATAGTCAAGTATAAGGAATAAAAAAATATTTTTAAAGATAGTTAAAGGTAGGTAATCACTTTTAGTACATTAAATAGTAGGAACATCACTATTATGCACAATAATTTTTCAATACATATACATTAGACACGAAAGTCATTAGGACAAACAATATTTAGGAACAACCAAGTTAGGATTAACAATTTCGGCATAACAAAAATATGCGCAACAATGTTTATGCCATTCATTTTTCGGTGTAAAGTTGTTATGCGACAAATTTTTCGAAATAAAAACATTATGCCACCCGATATAGACCCCAATGAATTTCTATGGAAAACGTAAATGTCTTTACAAAAGTGCGACACTTTATAACAAACTTTAATCATTTCTGTTCAACTTTACTGATGAAAGTTAACGTGTCACATCAAAATACGCGCTTTTAAATTACTCCCTTGTTTGTAGTCCGTCAAAATGGTCGAATTGATAACATCAATAATATTTAAGTATTTAGTTTAAATTTTTAGCTTACCTATTCAGGACCCTACGATTTACCTTCCGATGACTTGCAGACCACTTCCAACTGGTAGCGTGGTACGTGGCGTACCCGGTGCACTGGTCGTGCCGGCACACCATGCCCGACTGCCGCGGTCGCTGGTACCCGATCACCTTCCTCATGTCCATGCTGTGGATCTCCTTCTACTCTTACTTCATGGTGTGGATGATCACCATCATCGGTGAGTACCTAGTTTGTTAATTCGTCGGCTGACAAGCAAAACTCACTATAAAAACTGTCACTACTCTTAGCAACCTACTATGTCATTATTGAATCAGAACTGAGATACGAGCTTTATTTCAAGTAGGTATTTGTTACTTAGTGAGTTTTGATTGTCAACCGACGTTATGTTGATTTTTTTAAATACAAGGTGAAATTTTAATGGTTGGTTTCCGTTTAAGGGCTTGTTCAGTATCGTTTTCGAATCAGGTAAAAAAAGATAAAAATTGTTTCACGTGAAAAACATTTTATTTTTTTCTATGGGGCAGAGGCCCGTTTCTCAAAAGCTTGTAACTTGTGATACAAGTGGAAGTCGCTGTTTGACACTATTAATTAGATAAGGACTTCCGCTTGTATTACAAGTTACAAGCTTTCGAGAAATAGGCCCCAGGTCTTTCAAATTAGCCGAAGCTCCATAGAAAATCAATATATTTTTTTAGAGATAAAAAAATCTTCTGCCTTTTTCGTAACCGGAACACGAAAATGAAAATCCTATTATACGGAGAACAACCATTAGAATTTCACCTTGTATAATAATGTTTTATTTAAAAATTAGTAAAAATTGCTAAATTACCTAAAATGGGTACAACTTATCTTAACTAATCTTAACCATATCCTAAAATTAAACTAATCTTAACCATATTCTACAATTAAGTAGCACCCCTTAGTTAAGCCCGCTCCGCGCGTCGCTCGACACAAAGGTACCCATTATGGTGCGTTTAAACCAAAAGAGCATTCGCTGTTCTAGCGCCCGTTCTACGAAATCAACCAATCACGTTTTGTGTACCGATCGAATTTCGTAGAGTGGGAGGTTAGAACAGCGAATGCTCTTTTAGTTTGAACGCACCTTTACACTCGCCGCGTTTCCACGTTTAACCGCAATGGACAACCTCTCCATCAGGAAAGACCCGGAGCGAGGATCGTGACCACTCTCCCTCAAATTTAAATATGATTGTTTGATGATAAGCAGTTATGTTATACTCCAGCTCACCAGTTTTTCAGTAGAAAAATGCGGCAAATTCATTTTTTTACGGCGAATCAACACTTCGCACGTACATTTTTGAATTTGCCGCAGGCGGGTTAGCCAGAGTATGAATCATCATTGTTGGACAGCGAGGTGGCGGTATTGCCAGCCTTTCAGATGGTTTTATGCTTTTTTTCTTGAAGGCTTGAAATTACACCCGCGCTGTCGGTTTGACCTGCTTTATAGTACTACATATAATTACTGTCAAGCGGATCCGTTCAGTGTCAGATTTCATTCAGGTGGGGGCATTGACACATGATATCACCCATGCCATGCCAGCCCTGATATCACATTGTCAGCCTCCGTAGCCTAGTTGGTAGTGACCCTGCCTATGAAGCTGGAGGTTCCGGGTTCGAATCCCGGCGAGGGCATTATTTATGTATTTATTTATCACAAATATTTGTTCCTTGGTCATGGCAGTCTATGTATTTAAGTATCTATTATATATATCGTCGCCTGGTACCCACATCACAAGCCTTAATTGAGCTTACCGTGGGATTAGGTCGATTTGTGTATAAATATGTCCAAAAATATTTGTATTTTATTTATTTATATTTATGATAGTATTTTATACTGGAACCAATTTTTTTCATTTGTAGGTATACCTAGGTCCAGTGTCAGGGAGGGCCTTGGACGCCCGCCTGATTATTGTAAATACTTATAATGAGGAATGTTTTCGCGTTCCAGGGTACACCCTGGGCATCCCGGACACGGTGATGGGGCTGACGTTCGTGGCGGCGGGCGTGTCCGTCCCGGACGCGCTGTCCTCGCTCGCCGTCATCAAGGAAGGGTAAGGCTTTTTAGGGTTCCGTAGTAAACTAGGAACCTTTATAGTTTCCTGTCACACGTATAGACACACACACATAGACACCTACACATACACATATGTATACACAAATTACTCAAATTTTCATTCATTCATATATATTGATAGGTTACTTTAAGTATCTTTTCCGAATTTTGGTTACCTGCAGTACAGGCTTTGCCTAGTGCAGGAACCAGGCTAACTATTGTTGTAAACCTATACCACGAATAAATGTCTTATGTCTTATAGTTTCGCCATGTCCGTAAGTAAGGAAGTACCAAGACTTAAGTCTTACGTCAGTGGGCGTTACTACTGGAAAATTGCAATTTGATACAGTTATACTGTATACATATTAATCACACCGACAAAGTGGTAGAATAAAATGTAGAAAAAAAAATACTTTTTTTTCGGGTACCTCTCCTTGTAGTAAAGTGGGCATTTTTTATTTTTTATTTTGTTGTATACTTATAGTGTTCGGTATCCTTGAACAGGCCTTTCAAAAAGAATAAGGGTCCTAAAATATTTTTTCTAAAGTCAATATTTTCGCTCCATAATAAAAAAATGTTCCCCCTTCTAAGTTTTGATGCATGGGTCTAAAAAATATGAAAAAAGTCATGAATAGGACTTACAGAACACTTTAAAACTGCCGTTTCTGAATAACTACGGAACCCTACACTGAGCATGGGCCGACATGCTCTTGGCCAGTTTTTTAATACCTAGCGGTAGTGGTACCTTATTACTTCAGAGCAAAAACCATCTCCTTTTTAGCTGGATTCTTGCTTTTTATATAACAGAAGTAACATCCAATTCGGAGCACCATTAAATTACTCACGAATGATCTTCTGGCAGGTACGGCGACATGGCGGTCTCGAACGCAGTGGGCTCCAACGTGTTCGACATCCTGGTCTGCCTGGGCCTGCCCTGGTTCATCCAGACTGCCATCATCAAGCCTGGCTCGCATGTCAACGTCATCAGCAAAGGTATTATCATCTATGACATCTGTGACCTAGCGAAAAGGGTTGCTATGCGTCCGGATTTGTCCGGGCAAGTCCGTAGTTTTGACCCTATGTCCGGACTTGGCAAGTGTCCGGGTTTTTTCATATTACCTCATCAAAATAAATTAATAAAAAAGTACCTACCTACACGAGTAAAATAATACCTAATAGCATATCATATACTAATCAAAATTATAAGTAGATGAATTAAATGCGTAAAGGAAATGGTACAAATGCATAATACAGTAAGTACCTACCTACACCGCAACGCACCTGTGTGCCTTCGTTAAACCTCTGTTACAGGAAACTGTCAAACTTTCAGAGATTCAGGGCAATGTCTGGATTTATACCAGGATATTTCATTTTACCATAATCACGAACCACGTTTGAAGTGTTGCCACTGTCGCGCACTTTTTCGCGTCACTTTTTTGCGCAATTTCGAGGATTTTTTCTGTTACTCCAACGAAGGCGTCATTAGAGTGAGAGAGACAAATCTTCGAAATTTAGGAATTTCGTTTTTCGCGGTAGGGCCGCTGAAATCGCAGATGGATTATTTCTTTGGCGGAAACAAATTGTAACAAATTCGCCCCCACTTTCCAGGTCTGGTCTACTCAACCTTCTCTCTCTTCTCGACCGTCATCTTCCTGATCGTGGCCACGCACGCCAACGGCTGGAAGCTGGACAGGAAGTACGGCGTCGTCCTGATGATTTGGTACCTCCTCTTCATCTCCTTTGCGAGCCTTTACGAGCTCAATGTCTTCGGAAACTTCAACCCACCCGACTGCGAGTCTCTCTACTAAACAGCTCTTCAGACAACGATAATTGCGTGAGATTTTCAATACGTTGCAGCATTTCATCGATTTGTTGAATTCGTTGCCTGTCAGTAGTCGGCAATGTATCGGAAATAGCATGTAATTTATCACAACGAGTAAATCCAAATTACTGTCTGTGTCTCAGGTAAGTGACCTTGGCTCTGTGTCAGTGTTGCCACTTTTTAAAAAGCCTAGATATTTAGTTCAATGTTGAAATATATTCTTAAATAGATGTTCTCTTCTATTTTACGTACGTTGGCTATGAAATCTTTGTAGATACTATTTTTGTGACTATCACGATATGTATGCTAGTAAATGTAAAACATATTATAGACATATATTCTAAGTTTTCTACTATGTAATACCATTGTCTTATGATGAATAAAACATCGATGTTGTTCTTGCTATCTGAACTGTAAATTATATTTTAGTTACGTTGGAAAAGCATCTACTAAGTAGATTATTGTAGATGTTTAATGCCGGTTAGGTAATATTTTTGCATTGAACTGTACCTTTTAAGTCACAACGCTTTGAATAATTTACAAACGACATTACCCTATCCAGCGACTCCTCTTAAGTTTATTCTTGTGATAATTAGTTAAGTTAAACCGTAAAAAAAGGAAAATTCGACCGCCGACCGGAAGCGAAATTCTAAATTGTTTGTAGGTATGTTTGGTTTATGGTATAAAAAATACCTAGTTAAAATCGGATTTCAATAAATAAATGCATAACAAGATTTTTTTATGATTCATATGTAATCATTTCAAAACGAAAAAATGGTATTTGATAGTAATTAAATTAAAGGCAATACATTTTTGCATTCCGATGTCAAAAAAATCCTATAGGTATGTATGTACCTAAATGTGATTCTATGTAATTGTTGTCATTTTTATGTGGATCATGTCAGCATGTCACGTACATTGGTTGACATTGGTTGAATTAAATCTTCTGCTCGTTTTTGAGAGAATACTCATGGTGTCATGACTTTCATAAACTACAGTAATTAATATAATTATTAAGTTAGCAAAGTACCTAATTCAAAAATTGGTTAAAAGAAGTCGAATACCCATTCGACAAATAAAGACAAAACGAACGATTGTGTCTGAGATATATGATCGATGTATTTTCTATATTTTAAATTATACACAGTGTTAAGTTTACGGCTTGTTGCGAATTGCGATGCTCAAATTGTTCGAGATTTATAAAATGGACTGGAGCCAAGGACAAAACCCTCAGATTCATATGAACCGCCCATAAGTACCCTTTCCATAAGTTTGCCTACTTATGAACCTTAAAAATCGCCATCTTGAAATTCTTGTATTTAGGTACAATGTACATTGTACAATCTACATTCGTTCATTAACCTTTTGGACGCTAACGACTGATATTAATCGGCACCGCAGGTTCAACACCAAAGATGGAAACATAAGTTACGCTCCACAGAGCAATATAGGTCTACATTACAAGCACTTCATGCACGTGCATAAAGTACAAATTCAGTTTTGTCACTTTGATGACGTGGCATCTGAGTGGTCAGCTTTTTATTCAACGTCACGTCGAAAGGGTTAACTACACGCATAGTCTCTTATTATGTAAAATTATGTCCACAAATAAAGTCGTTAAAAGGCCTAAGATTTGTACAGTTTCTTATGAATAGACAAGCTAGAGTTTTTCCTAAAAATACAATACAATAAATAATTGATAGCTTACACGGGAGTTATAGAAAAACATGGAACACTAAACATTGAATAATATATAAAATAACAAGCTAAATTAACATAGAGTGTATTAACGTACGTAATATTAACATACAAACAGCGAATACTTAAGTAAATACTATTTGTTTTCCAGCTTTGCATGTAATTTTTCTTTAGGAAATATACATTCTTAGTGATATCAGCCTATAATGGCTGTTTGACTTCGTAGGTAGGTTAACCTACTAGTAATACTCAACATTCGTACAAACTTTTACCAACCTTGAAATAATTAGTTAGTGTTCTCTATTTTAAAAGCATTTAATTTCAGTGAAAATACAATGGGAATGTATATCTACACTAAATCTGTACAGTGTACATATTATATAAAAAATAGGACAGGACCCCATCTGTCGACGTCCGATCGGGAAAAGCCGGTTGAAAAAGGGAATCGAAGTCCTTAATAATGACATAATATGTCACTGTCATAAGAGTGACAAATATATCATATTTGCTGATGTCGAGTCACTTTATCGCTATTATTACACTCATTTAGAGCTTTTTCCGCCGTCTAATGCCGATCGGCCGTTGGCATACCGGAGGTAGTCTTAAAATTATATGAGTAGTAACATTCGCTAAAGTAAGATAATAACGGAGTCAATCATAAATATTTGATAGAGTCAATCGATTAAAAACCTTGCCTGATGGAGTATGGTGGGTTTGTTTTTACTGTTTATCATGCTGTATGTCACTTTCGTACTTGCATAGTGGCGCATAAACTATAAACACATGACCACCATAAGTCTTGCCTTGTTACTATGACTATGTAAAAATATGTATCTAAACATAATAAGGTCGATTGAGGCAAATACAACTATAAGGCAAGGGTAACTAGATGCAATGCCTTTTAATCTATTTATGTGGTAAATCATGAGAGCCAAGGACAAAATATTTTTTTTTTAATGGTCCATCTTATGGAGCACAGAACATTGTTTGATCTATCAAAAGCAACACAACAGGTGAGGTCAGGTTGCTCTTTAACAAATCTATTAGATTAAAAGAAATTTCAGTCAGTTACATTCACCTCGTAGTTCCATTTGAGTCAGTCGATCTCATGCGACTTCAAAGTTTTCATGACCATTGACACGATCGTCATTTAAACAAGTTACAAAGCTTCCTCGATCGCCTATGCTCCTAAAGTCACGTGACGTGACCTTGAAATCTTTTTGAAATATGTAGAATCGTTAGGTAACATCGATATTTTATAGATCTAAATATATCGCTTGGTAATAAACATAAATATATCGAATTTACGATTTCGGCAAACCGATAGCATCGAACAATCACGAATTAAAAACATTGAATTATAATTTTATTGGATTGTAATATATCTATACCTGCACCGAGCAATGTTTGCATTATGTGTAGACCCCGGTATCGGAGGTGCAGAATGGTAGCTGTCAAGTTCTTAGGGATGGGGTAAAAATATTTGTGATGTCGATAATTAAAGTTACATATCGATAAATTTCCTTTACCATAACAATAAGCTAAGACTTTAATTAAACGCACCTATTTACGATATAAACTAGGACTATATAATTACAAAATCAACAAAATATTTATTTAATGTTATGTAACATCGCCATACTTTTTATTGAGGCAATTGTCGATGAACCTTCTGAAGTTTGGGTTTTCGAATTTGGTCCAAAGTATGTTACAACTGACGAAAAACTTAAGCAGATCTCGGTTACAGTTTAATTGATTTTTTTTTCTTTTTTTATGAGTGGTAATGGAATATCCTTTATTAAATAATCAATATTAGTAGAACATACGTTGTTGATTTTCTCTTGATGGCAAATCGACTCCATGTGCTTTTTTATATTCCAACATCTGGAAATGATGTGTATTCTGCAAATTGTATATTAAATGTTTTTCATTCATTTTTGAAGTTCAGGGTGTTCAGCGAGAAGTGACTCCACTTTCTATTGTATAAAATATATTAGGCGAATAGACTCGTAAACACGGCTAAATAATCGAAGACATCGTTGTAAGATGACTTTGACTATCTATTGACATAAATAATTTATTATAAGTATTTAATATCTCAAAAGTTTTTATTCAATGTTGTGCAACTCGAAACATAATAAATGTAATAGCAACCAGAGATTTGTATTGTAATAGTAATGATTTATGTATATAACTTAAATTTAATATTCAAGGAAACTATCTGCAACACAGGCTTCGTCAGAGGGCAACAAACGCAAAATAAATCAGCAACAGGCTTCGTCTCATACACATCAATGATGGGATCCGCAATAAGCTTCGTCATATCTACATGCTAACACAGGACTTAGCTGAAGAAATCATCCCGAACCGTACCCGGCCCAAAAGTCTCCATTATACCGGCCGCGTTGCCGCGTTGAATGGCCAACGAAATCTGTTGGACCAGGTACGATCCGGAACGAGGATCACACCCCCTATCCTTCAGCCGTCGACCCACATCCCCAATGAATTTCTTTGTCTCCACAGCCCAAGGTCCCGCAGTTTCTACCGCCACCGGCACAAAGTCGTACGTCGGCTCCAAGGCAGAGTATTTAGTATGCTTTAGTTTGGCCGCATTCTCCGCTGCCGATCCTGCAGATCTAATAGCGTGACTCAAGTGAGACGATGCATACGTACTGACGCACGTTGTTGTTGTTTATCTATTAAATGTTAATTATTATCATAGATCCCGGAAATGGTCCTTGTACAGTAGGGTTCAAAATTGCATGGACAATTTATGAATGAATTCATTCATAAATTGTCCATGCAATTCTGAACGCCACTGTACCTACATACAAAAAAAAATAATTGTACAAAAAATCGAGTATCGATATCGACATTACGAAATGTGTTTACCTATCCCCAAGTAAGAACTTGACAGCTATCATTTTGCACCTCCGATACCGGGGTCTAATTATGTGTCCAACACACTACATACATACAAGCTAGAAGCAACTTAGCTCGGTTGAGTAGTATTAGACCACTTAATTCTAAAGTCCTAAACCTTCCATTCCATACCAAAAGGTATGTAATAGACTGATAAAATATCTGTTCCCCTATAAAATACCTCAAAAACGATGGCTCTTCCTTCCTTAAACTTATTTGTAGGACATTCTGTAGACAATAAAAATATTTATCACATGTCACGTAAAAATATTTATAACTTGAGATATTTTCTGACATTGATTAACGTATTCACCGCCAGCAACGCATTATACGCATTTTGTTGATATTCACCCAGTGCCTTGATCGTTACTGTAACTACACTATTAGCAACGCAGTGCCCTCAACGCATATGTGCGTTCATGTTTTCGATAGGTCCATTTATAAAATGCGACATACATATTAATATGAACGCGTATACGAGTACAAATGGCGCTGCAAAGACCGGGCGGATGATAGGAAACAAATATGTGCTGGCAATAAATACGTTACATTGGTGTATTTCTTCTATTTGGAATCAAATGTCTTAAACAATTATTTTGGATAAGATACGGTTTAACCTTTCGAAAGCTGAGCAATCAAAATAGACTTTGACGGCTGTTCCATGAAATCAAATTGTGATGAAGCAGATCTGCTCATAAGCATACGAAAGGTTAAGTATGTTCAGGAGTTCAGGTCAGGTTGCTTAGCCAAGATTCTAATAATATTCTAATCGTACATCGATATGGTAACATTTTCAGAAAAATATATTATTAATCTGACATCTGTCGACGGCTGATCGGGTTTAGCCGTTCGTAAAAAACTCGTATGTGAATGTCATAAGAACGATAAATGTGTCAATATTCTCGCTAGGGCTCGATATCAATGCGATTCGATATCGACCGGAAAATTTGACACTTGCGCACAAGACATTTGATGTTCCATATTCGAAGTGCGAATGAGTAGGCGCCATTTATAAAATAATTCTGTACCCTCTAGGTATTAATTTTCTTAAGATTTTCAGCTACACTTTATTTTAAAATAAATAAGTATCTAGTGATACAAATTGATCATGATAGGTAGATATTTTTACCAAATATTTGATATACCTAATCACATGTCGCACCTATCATAATCACATTGCAAAAATAATTTATTTGAAATAAAATAAACAATGTAAATAAATAAAAGATACACCGATATGGAAGATATGGAATGTTAAGCAGATAATATTTGCATCAAAATATATTTGCGACATATTGAAAAAGGAATACAACTATGTATGTTAGGACACTGTAGCCTTAAACAGAAATTATTTCTTTAGGATAGGTATGAGGAAAACCTATAAAATTGCCCATGTATAATATCCTTATACTATTAACACTTGTTATACTTACTCATAGACCTACTTATCAAAAGTAAGCTACTGCTAGATTCTTATAAATAGTATAGACACTTGATTTATAATTTTCATGTTACGCTTTTAAGTGTTTAATGTGTCTTTTAAAACGTGTTGTAAAGTATTTTATTATATAAATTTTACCTAGGCATTGCCTATCAATGCGACAATAATTTGTCTGTTACTTCTTTAATGATATTAATCTTTAACTTATCAAATTTTGTTTGGTCGTTAGTTAAAGCTTTGGTCTACAAGAGGGAATTAAGGAAAAGTCGCCTGTAATAATATTCTGCACAACAAAGCGAGCAAAAATTAATTAAATACAACAATAGGTATTTGTATTTTGTATAAATACTTGTTGTCGTGTATATTTTATGAGTTTTGTTGTGCAATATACAGGGTCTAACAAAAAGTTAAGGACACACTCAGTATCGTATTCTGATTTGGAAAACTAGAGGAATTTAATTTAAAAATTAACTATGTCATTCTACTACTTTTTTACACCCTTTATTATTTTATTAATTGTGCCAGTACTTATTAATCTTATTAGCCCGCCGTTTAAAAGTAAAATTGTAACATGTAACTTAAACACTATATATTGTCATTTTCAATAAATGTGGTAATTACACATTTCCGGCTAACATAGTATTAAAAGAGCAAACGTTATTAGACGGCGGAAAAAAAAGTGTCGGTGTTATAATACTCTTTACCATTTCTTAATTATCATTATATTAAAGGCACTTAACCTAATAGTCAATGTCCAGGAACCAAAAAAGTATTGTGATTATTTTGTCCTGTAGAGTTATAACATAGGTATTTTTATATTAAGTATGTCGGTTGTTTTATTTAATGTTAAAATGTACCTAGGTATATAACTAGCAAAGCAATATGCTAAAAAGTTCACAGGTTTTTAAAAAAATCTATGAACAATTGCAAACAAATAAGATCTAAATTTATATAAAACAGAAGAAAGGTTACCTATTTAACTAGCTCTAAAAGTTGAGCCTAGGATAAGCAGGGTCGCGTTTTATAAAGTTACAATTTACAATTTCGCTGTTTGCCTCTCTAACGCACGCACGTATTGGCTAGAAAGAGAGGTAAACAGCGAAATTGTAAATTGTAACTTTATAAAACGCGACCCTGGTGTAATAAAATATATAATTAGTTCATGGCGAACAATATAAGAATCTGAATCCGAGCAAGAATACTAAAAAATAACGACTGTTCCGTAAATAAGTGAATTTATATCTATTTACGGATACAACAATTAGGCCATGCAATCAAGTTCATTGGAGTATGAATCAAGAATATTGGTATTAATTAAGTACTTACGAGTACACTTATTAGACCTACAAGTAGGTACCTACCTACTATGTATATAAATATAATACATCTGAGGCTCAACATTTCAGTTTGTTAATGAATTTTTAACCTGGGAGGTTACCATACTAATGCGATTCAGTATAGGTTCAGGGAAAGGGACAGATATATACGACTCGTATAGCCTTGTCCCTTTCTTTTGACCTATACTGAATCGCATTAGTAATGGTAACCCCCCTGTTCTGAATCACCACGGCAGAATTGAACATCTATGTTTCAATTAATAATGTCAATTTGAAGTGAAATCAATTATTACTGCGTAAGAAAACACTTGTAAAAGTGAAATGTTATCGTTTCTATTATAATTCGGTGGAAAATGTAATGGATTATGATAAATTACAAATTATTGGAAAATATTGTAAATGCATACCTAATAAATCTATTTCGAAAAGGAATCATCACCAGTCTAATTGGAAAAACGTAGGACGTTCATCCCTTTCACTTTCATGTTATGTTATGCTACAGGGAACGCTAAAGCGACCGGGCAACCAGTGGGTTGGTTGCCTCTGCCTGTTGAAAATCCAGTTCCCATCCAGACTAAAATCGTTTTTACTACACTAGAATATTTCTACAAGTTTGCGCTCCAACGAGATCGGTTGGTACGATAGGCTCTAATAATATGTATACGATTTAGATTCTTATGCCTTTGACATACGTTCCGAAATGTATACATACTCGTATTATTAGACGTGACTGTACGTGCCTAGCTGAGATGAGTCTAGCAAGAAACTCAGCTATACTCGACTATCTATTTACTGTTGAAGTGTTCAACCCTGCGAATAAAAAAGTACTCCAGTACACTCGACGTATAATAAGTTCTTGAAAAACAAAGTGTTTAAGAAATCTAAACTAAAGTGATGATTCCTTTTTGAATATATTTTAATGTTAAATATATCTACTAAACTCTTCTCTGCATGGTTCGCAACTTCGCATGTTGTAAAATATTTCGGCTGCGCCGCCAGCCTAATTTAATATTAAGAACAAAAATACACAGTAGTGGACCATTATGAATAAAACATAGCCCTGTTAATTTAAATAATAAAATAACCTTAAACAAATAGCCTTTTATATTCTTGGTTAGTTAGAACAAATTGTTTGTAAACGCTCTAGCTATGGAAATATCAAATGAATCGCTGTAGATTGAAATCAGTAGTTTAGTGTTCTAAATGTTTTCTACTATGAAAGAGCTTTATTCATATCCTATTACTTTAAGTATTAAGCGTTTATTTAGCCGCTTGGACTATGGATACCAATGGCGCGAAGGGGTCACTTAAAATGGCATTTACAGGTAGAAAAAGGCAAAAGTAGATTTTCGAAAATACTTGTCAGTAAAACAAGAATGATGCTCTGCATGGATTAGGTGATATTATGGCCGAAAATAATGAGTTAACATTCTTAATTCTGCTGCTTGATAAGCGGTATAGAGTTTGTAAGAAAATAAATCTACTTTTTGCTTTTTACTACACTTTAGACAAGACTTTTTCAAATTGTCCGATCCGAAAACGCATGTTAATTTAAAACAGGCGTTATCTACATATCTTACTTATTTATACATTCATTTTTAATTGTCATCAATAAACGCAACTGTTATATGTTATCAAACAACAAACATATAACAGTCGCGTTGATAAAAACGTTAAAAAGGGCTTAATAACATATAGCAATCTTTAGCTATATGAAGGGTCCACGGAAAAAACATGTCCAGTGCTTAAAAAAAATCAGGGCAAATTTACACCTTATTCTGTTAAAAGTAAGGTGGTTTCTCCTTCTGTAATTTGAATTGACTAGATATGTTCTTTCCGTGGACTCTTCATATACCTTCTCCGATATCCGACAATTCGGATTCGCAATGATATGTTTCATTTAGTATGTCTACAAGTACAGACACAGACAGGGGGGCGATTTTTGAGATTCGAACGCTCGAATCTTTCATTCGAAAATGAATAAAAACGATGAAATGCTATTTTTGAGATTCGAGTGATAGAAAGTTCAAAAACGACTGCGGTTGACCATTCGTATTCAATTCTATTGATAGAAATTGGATAAGTACGTAAATACTCCAATAAAGTGTCACTGTCAAGTCTGTCAACTGGGACCCTACCGCGAACCACGAACAAAGTGGTGGCTCTCTCTCGCACTTGTGAATTCGTACGTAAGTGTGACATAGGCAACACTTCGTTCGTGGTTCGCGGTAGGGCCTCTGTTGATGTTTGTTTCTGTGCACCATAGATTATAATAACATTGATCGTAGATTTACGTTCCGATTCACTAGCGGTAAATGTTTTTTTATAATAAAAACCGTTAAATAATGTTTAATATGCTATAATTCATTATTATTTTTAGCTGGAATATAAATTCCGACGTCAGTGTGCCATAATTTAGCTTTATTAAATTAAATTTAAAAAACCGGTAAATATCGACTTTCTGCGTGCAACGTGTCGCATAGATATCGAGAATCAATCTCTAGCTTTTCGAGTGCGACTTTCAAAAATAGGGTATATTGGCTTCATTCGAAAATAGTCGTGAAAAATTTTGTCATTCGAATTTGAATTCGAACGTGAATTTGAATTCGTGCGATAGAAATTCAAAAATCGGCCCCCAGGTCTACCACAGACCACGATCGATGCATTTCCTCTCTATTACACTTGTAAATTAATACTTGAGTGAGAGAGGAAGGCAACTTGGTCGTGGTTTGTTAACGGGTCGGACGATATGAAAATACTCTAACAATAATATATTGGTGTACGTAGCTTCAACACAAATTCAGCACTTATAAAATAAATAGTGTAACACAGTTGATTTTCTAAGACAATTTTTAAAACATAGTTTTTTAATATTGTGTACGAGATGTCAGACGCATAGTATAATCGCTTTAGCAAAATAGGCTGTAATATTCCTAGTCATTCGTACCTTATGATTGTACTTATAGCATATTTTAGCTACCTTGTATCTCATAGCACATTTACAAAAGTCGTTCATGTTTGAAAAAGCGACCAATGTGTGCAGTCGGCTTCAAATATATGACAATAAAGGCGTATTCCGATATTTTTGAACGCTCTGGACGCTACGATATATCTGATGGCGACTGTACGAATAACAAAGATACGGAGAATAACTAAAAGAAAACTATCTAAAATATAACTTAGGGCGGCAGCCCGTTTGTCGACAGCTGATCGGGTTTAGTCGATCGAAAATAGATCTATGTCAATGACATATGTAAGAGCTACAATTGTGTAAATATCAGTTTGACAGATTTGTCGCGGTTAGGATCACTGACATAGAGCTTTGATGATACTTTTCCGATCAGCTAAAGTCGATCATCTGTCGACAGATGCCACGCCAATCCTTTCCGTAACCGAAATTTTGAAAATCTTAAATTTCGGTCATCTTTCTCTGGTTCACCTTCGCCATCGAAGACAGCTGAAATGTACGGAGTTTGCGTTAGACCTACATATTCCAATGTAATTGGAGATCTTAACAGTTTATTATTTTATTTGTCTCTTTAGATTTGATACCCGGACTTATGTAAATGTGCCTAAAGAGCGAGTTACGTCTTTCTGAATGATGCGCTGACGAGAGAGACGCCGGGATGTTATATACGCATATGTATATCTCCATATGTATTTGACATACCTAATACCTTATTGTTTCTCTCATCAGGGTCTGATGAAGGAAAGTATAATTCGTTCTAAATAGCTTTATTGATCACCTGTTGAACTTCTTTCCAATATTTCATGTTCGCGCCTAAAGGCCTCCACTAGCTGGCGCGGAAGGCCGGAACGCTCGCTGGTCCCGGGCACCGCTCAGTAATCAGTCGCGCGCGACGCGCCCTCATCAAGATGCATTCAGACCGAATGAGCATTAGGTATTCTATCCCCCACTCTACGAAATCAACGAATCACGTTTCGTGTAACAATCGAATTTCGTAGAGTAGGGGGTTAGAATAGCGAATGCTCGTTTGGTCTGAATGTATCTTCAGTTGGCGCCGTTCATACAATTTCTCGTTAGACGATCCGTTCCGGGTAATCGCGTCAGCTTGCGGAGGCCCTATCATTTAAGTATGATTCCGAACGAGCGGGTCTCGGTGGAGGGCATTTTAAATGAGCCTAAAGGTATACATATAAATGTATATTACGTATTGATACATAATGTATGGCAGTGATGTAGTCCGACCGGAGGCGTCCGCATTCGCAAGGATCCGATCGCCTTTAGGTCGTACAAATGTAAAATGTGTACCGAATCCGCTCGTTCAGTTGAAATCACACATTAGTTTTTATGTTGAACTTAACCTTTTCAACGCCAAGAACCACTAAAGTGGCCGTGTATTGTCCTGCCTACCACGCCAACAGCCACTAAAATGGTCATCGAGTATGCTGTCAAAGTAACTGTCTTGCCTACAGGTAAGGTTTGTTTTTGTTGTTCATTAGTAGAGATACGTGTGTATGTCACAATTTGATGCGAGAAAAGGTTAAGTACCCTTTTTGACTCTAGTGATTATCATGATCTAGTCACGGAACTAATTTCACATTCAGTTGTTATCTTTACACTTGTTATACTTATGAATTGGACTGTAGGTGCAACGACCCATCGTAATATAATCTGCATTACAGACTATCCTGCTCTTTTCCGGGACTTAACACTTTGCGGGACAGTACGGCTACAGGCGTTCCCGATGTAGGCCGACGGTTAATTGAATGTAGTGTCCAATATCAACGTGTTAAATACCTAATGCGGTTAGACGGTCAGTGATTTTCCATAAGTCTAAATACAGAGTTCAATTTCCCCAGGCATCAACTGATGTACTGAACTGACGCCAGAATTAGCGTGTAACCGATCTCTTAGACGCGAAAACAAGACATAATAAGGATTCAAGATACTTACCCTTCAGAATGGACCGTTGCACTTACAGAAAACAATGTAACATTTCAGTATTATCCTGTATCCAATGCGTGGCTGTCCTGGCTCGGTGTTTTTGTATGTTGCCGTTAGACTAGGTGTTCATTCTGTGCCCGACGGGCTTACGTGAAATTATTGTTATAAAGAATGATGTTAAATAAAGTGTAAAATGTGTATTGGTGTTTTTTTAAATCCACCTATAAAGAAATAAGGCAGTTGAATCACTGGATGCAACCTGCCATCTAGTATTAGAGTTAGTAGTCCATTGACCGGACTAATGTGACTCAACGTTTCAGAAGTGCGGTGCTAATATGTACAGTCAGCAGCAGATATACCTGAGCGGGCAAGGTGTCCAAGAAGTCATGTACACTTAAATCGTCAGAAAAATATGAACATCTAAGTTTTATCATTTTCACATACGCTTTCAGTTCGTCACATATATCTTAACATTCCAGTTTTTCTTTAACACGTACACGGTTATTTAATCACAATGTCAATAACGGTTACAAAGTCAGTGGTAACTAGGACTCAAATTAGCACTCAAATTTAAGCAGTTGTCATTAATATCTACACGCACTGCCAATCACATACGTCAGCAGCCAAGGTGCCACCCGTTGCTTAGCAGTTGTTATTTCAATGGTAACTAAGCACCAACATTTTATGTGAATAACTTTCCATACTGCAATTTTTCATTCTGTAATTAATCTACTGTCATTTTTTTTTTACATACTAAAATCATTTATTTATCAACCAATCAAATCAATAACAAGTCTCAAATCCACAGCGCAGGCTTCGTCAAGTGGGAATAAAAAAATAATAATAATAATTAAGCAGCACAAAACAAACAATAAAGCAATCCGCAACAGGCTTCGTCATAATCCCTTAAACTCAAAATCACAAACTACCGCTCCGAATCGTATCCGGTCCAAACGTAATTAATTGTTGTAATTAATTAATTAGTTCGTTGAATGCAGTTTTTGCGATCCAAATGGCAAACGTATTTTCCTAGCTAGATTCGGCACCTACCGCTGAACAGCTGCAAAGGAACTTTCTCTGTCACTTCAATTAGGGTATAATAAGAGTGACCATGACAAGTTCTTTCGATTTGATGATTTCGGATTTCGCGGTAGCGGCCCTGAGGGCTTATTGCGAGCTACGCACGAAGTTTTGCCTCTTTGTCACACTTACGTTCGACATTGCAAGTGCGAAAGAGAGAGGCAAAACATCGTTCGTGGTTCACAATAGGCCCTCTGGTTATAACTTAGGGCTTGTGCATAAATCACGCGAGGTCCAATAGGGGGGGGAGGGGGTCCAAGAAAACATCACGAAAGATCACGGTAGGGGAGGGGGGGAGTACAAGGAGACCTCACGTGTATTTTTTTATCGTTTCTTTTAAGATTAGAATTATCTGTCAAACGGGTGAACAAAGAAGCAGTTGTCGTAAACCTTCCTTCTTCGATTTCGGCCGATAACACTGAATTTCTCGGAACTTATGTACATTCATATCATTTGATATTTACCGATAGCTGAACGCATACTTTTCACATTTATTATTAATTTGTTGGCAAAACCGTATTTAAAAAAAATTAAAGTGTTTTATAAGCAAGATGGCGGCAATTTAGAAAAAAGCTAAATATTGAAGGTTTTCGTTTAGTGTTTGGCGGTTTTAAACTAAGTATTTTTTTATAAATTTGTAACTCATATCGTACCGATTTTACATTTACTGAATTTAATGAAGTTTACAGTCTAAAATTTAACAATATTTGCATATTAATCTAGCTTACATTATGTACTCCCAGTACTTTTAAAAGTCATGCATTTAAGGATTAAAACTATCGGTATAAAAGCGGACACGGTGTCATGAAGACTGAGCAGATGACAATAGTAAGACAACCCTACCCATTGGCAACGTCGTTTAGTATTTGTCGCCATTATGGGCGGCTTTAATCTGGGACGCTCTAACGTAGTTTGAATTTGGTAACTAATTAGAAAATAAAACTCAGGTGACAATGATCACATACTCTACATAGTTTTATTCTCTGTCAGTGCAAGAGTCCGAGGACTCGGAACCACCAACGTTTATAATAAAATTTTCCACAGTGTAATCTATTATATTAACTTATTTTCTTTTAAAATGTTGTATACCGTGCCAACGATATGCCAGCAGTCTCAGCAGTCTTTTTCACACGGTCCGATTTAGTGGGATATTCCTTTCTATGGCACATTACTAACACTAATTTGTAAATATTCACCACCACCCGCTTTTTACTGGCAGTCAGAGGATTTTGCTTTTGCCATTTCTTCTTTAGAGATGAAAAAACGTTAGCCGGACTGGCTGCGACTTCATCAATTTTAAATGTGCACCAACAAACAAAATATCTAAAATTCTAAATAGATCAACAATTAATAACGAAATTGAATAAAAACGATAACATCAATCTTTCAGTAAGCTAACAGCAATAGAAAACACAACCGACACAACCGACAAATCGAATAACAGATAGTGACAGTGACGTTTTAAAATTGTGTGACAACTCTGCCTCTTTAGGTTTTTTAATGTACAACCTTTCCATGAAAAATTGCAAACGCAATTTATTAAAATTCTTATCTTTTCATCTTAGAATAAAAATTAACTAACATTATGTTTCTTATTTGTTCAGTCAAGTGCAAAAATAAGTATCGAAAGAATCCGTTCATAAATATGTTACGACGTTCTTATTACACAGAATTAGAGTGCACTGGGACATATTTTTGAACGTTTTTGTATACCCCTTATTTTGTCTTCGACTGTTCACAACACTGAGTAATGTATGTATTAATATAGCATGATAATTAATACGTGATATTTAATAACTCGTATTCACTGTTCGATCCGCAGAATGTGCCTGTAAAAAAACCTTATATCTCGTTCTGCATAGGTCTTTCTAATGCTAAAAAAAACGAAGTATAAGAAATATTGTCAATTTTGGCTAGCGAACGTGAAAAGTTGAATGAGAAAAATACACGTGAGACTGCTAGGGGGGGGGGGAGGGGCTAGCCAAAAAACTCACCAAACATCACCATGGGGGAGGGGGGGAGTCAAAAAGTAGCCAAAAAAACATCACACGATTTATGCATGAGCCCTTATAAAGAATATTTGATCCATATGTGACAAGGATTGCTTTGACGTCTGACTGACTGACAACTCACGAAAGCAGTGCAGACTTGTCACTGCATACATCTATCTCAGGTTATGGCAAACTATTCAAAATGGATACATTTCTTTAGAATATTGAAATATGATTTATCTTTGTAATAACATATTGTTAGGTAATAAATGAAGGTTGCAGGAGTACATTCATTCCGGACCTAATAATTATCAATATGACGTCAGTAGGTAACGTCAATATTTCATTGCAAGTTTGAGAAAAATAAAATGAAACAGATAACAAACATAAAACATTTTATTTTCAAAAATTGAATGTTTCATACAAGCTTTATTCGCTGGAGGAGCGTTGGTGGCCCACCGGTAAGGCTTTCATTCCGAAGGTCGTGGGCTCAAATCCTGTCGCCTCGTAGCCTCGTACTAATGAGTTTTCAGAACTTATGTACCGTACCTATGTACGAAATATCATTTGACATTATTTACCAGTTGCTTTTCGGTGAAGGAGAACATCGCGAGGAAACCGGACTAATCCCAATAAGCATACCTGGGATAACTCGGGGCATTTATACGAAAGTGGTGTAGCAAAATATTTTAATAATAATAATAATATTTCAGCCTATATAATGTCCCACTGCTGGGCACAGGCCTCCTCTCATATATGAGAGGGATTGGGCTATAGCAAAATATTTTATCGACTAAAAATATGTCGATGTTACTGTGAATGACAACATCAAAATGTTATTCGGCATAAGTAAATATTAGGTAATTACTCTTCAATTAAAATAAAAAATAACTTTAAACGGGTAGTTACGCGTTTATTTTAAAATAGTTTTCAAAATATTCAATTAATATCAATATTTAAATTGTCATTTTGATTAAAATGACATCTGCCCGGTCAGCACATCATTGAGCGCGAGATAGCTCGCGCTGCGACAAACCCATGTCGCGGCTGTCAAATTTATATTTCTAGCCGTCATTTTCTCGATTTTGGTAGCACAAGTTAACAGCTCGAGAAATTAGTTCCATGCGAAAGAGTCATCCCGCGGGCGACATAACAAGTATTGCCATTTATGTGTGGGACTAACTTTCCTTTCCTAGCAACACTGAATCGGTATAAATAATGTTGAATGATGCGTGAACAGCAAGCTTTAAAAATGAAACATCTCTAGTCACGATAACTTTGTCTCGTTCACGTAGTATAAAGATTAAAGAGATAGGACATTTTAATATGAAAATGTCAAAGTGTCATAATAATAATCTGTCACATGACATTTGTAGATTGTGTTTGGTGGCGATATTTTAAATGGCTCATGAACGTAAAATTTAAGTTAATTATAGCCTTTTATACTCTTTATACGTTACTTAGGTACTGTGGATGTTAATTACGATTATTTACATTTAAACCGTATATTTTTTGAAATTCATGTTCATAGTTCTTTAATAAAAATGTATGTTATGAATTATATTTCAGTCATCGGAGCCCAATAATAATACAAAGCAAGATGTCGTTAAACTAAACCCATAGTTTCCAGAGGGAGAATGTGGATACGGAAAAGATGAAGTACCTATATTGGGTCAAACTCCAAAAAATAAATATATCGGGTCTTCGAATTACTAGCAGGTATTTCGATGAAAGCTTGTACAAATCATTTAAGTTTATAATGGAAATATGAGGGTTTCGTTTTCGTACCCGATATTCGCCTCCTTAATCCATCCTCCAGGTTCCAAAACAATATACCTATGACCTAAAAGTAGTTGATATATCGGATATCCTCCATATACCAACTTAATTATTAAGGCCAAGTATGGTCAAGAAAAGTAACACCTTAAGTTACATACATCGCGTCTGATAGTATTATGTATACATAATGATTTTTACTATACATAGTAAAAATCATACTACGATTATTTATTCGATCTGCAGGTTATTTTTGCGGAGCTGTCAATAAAGCATGGTATTTATCAATTATTCATACTGTTTAAAGATATGGCGCAAACTAAAGAAAAAGGTTCGCATTCAGCAAATCGGATTCCACAACAGCCTTGAAGGCGGCTGCTGGGTCGCGCTCTGCAGCTCGTCGTGAACAACAAGAGTACGCTTGGCGCCCGAGCTCGTGGCGCAGCCTGCGTTTGGTTGGGTGGTTTTAAAGCATATCGTTGAAGTTAGAGCCCACGGGTGTATGATATTTTTTCACTATATTTATGAGGTTTCATGTTATTACAATTTATCTTAGTAAATCACATTTCACATAGTGGAAGAAATATAACACCGTGGACGCGGACTTCCGCGGCAAAGTATAAAAGTGCCCATTCAATTCAGACGATCGTCTACAATAGAGCAGAAATTACGGGCGTCTATTATCTAATTAAATTATTAATATATTTGTGATAGTAAACTTGTTTGGCTCAACTGTTCTTTACGATACAAATATTTGTTACATTGAGTATTTAATACATGTTATTTAATAAATTTTTTTTTTTTAATAAATACATACTGGATTATTTATTATATATATTTTTATTTGTTTAAAATACTAGTTATTAGCCGTGTGGAAACGGTAGTAAGATTACATTTGTCACCACCCCAACTCTTCCCGTTGGTGTCGTAAGAGTCGGTTAAAGGATTGAAGTGTCATTGACTATTTATTTATCAATGGGTAGTAGTGTGAGTAGTGTGTCCACTATGATGGGCAGCAGCATCATCATAGTGGACACACTATTCCCGATTATGGGTATATATTAACCTCCTAATGCGGCCATGCGCATAGGCTAAGGAAAGGACATTGCCCATGCAGCCGTGAACTAATAGAGGCTGATCTACCTTTTCCTATATAGATTATGTGTACAAATGCTGCTTTTCTTAATTATATTGTACTTGTAAAATATAGCTGCGTAGTTGTACGGTATACTACACCGAACATCGCTATTACAATTACATAATACAATTATGTATCTTGCCCTTAGATACTTCTATTCAATAGCTATTACTATTAGCATTGGTAGGTACGTTAATACTTCTTCTTTACAACCGCTACTTTTGAAAATATTACTAGCATTTGATTCTCTATTGAACCTCCATGGGTCTTCAGACCTTACGGTATCGACTGTATATTAAAACATTAAATAATGCCTTCGAACGCATGTACTAAAACAGATTATTCATAACTACCAATACATAGCTCATAGCTACAATAATAATTCGACTGATAGCCTAAATATGCAATCCGTAACGAAGTTTATGTGTTTCTCGACTTTCTCGCCACCTTCACATCTCGAAGACAATTTGTCGCATTTTGACATTAAAACGCAATGTATTTTATCGCTCAAGGTACACTTGTGCTACGAATTTTGAGGATATCTCGCGTGGGACTTTCAAGCGAAATAATTATGTCGCTTTGATAGATCATCGCGAGTCAGCGTTATCTCGCGCGCATGTTGTGCTACCAATGAGGGTTTTCGATAATTTTTCTGCCACCAGGCGGCGCTTCGTACGCACCTGGTCTCGACAGCTGTCAGATTCATACTATTCATAGGCACCTGGGCCTAAAATATTGAAATTCTATTTTATTTGGAAGAGAATTGATTTTGTAATGGATTACGACTAATACACGGTCGTCGAACTGAAGACGGAGCTATAAAACAGGCGCGCAAAGTCACTGGTATTAAAAATAATTACTTTAACTTTGTTAATTTCATGGGAATTGACTTGGAACTATTTTATTTATTTAGTTTAGGTAACAATATGGCTAAAGTAATGGTTTTCAGAATAAATAAACCTATAAATATGTTGAAAATGAAATGCGCGTATTTATTTTGACAGTTCGTTATCAGTAGGCTCAGTGCTGCCATCTCACCTCCCCATAGCGGCAGAAAAAGTATCAAAAACCCTCATTCGTGACATAGCTCGAGAAAACTCTATGTCGCAGTTTTTGTCGTCCCGCGCCCATGATGTGCTTGCCGTGCTGCATACTAGTTTTTACTATCTGAAGAGGCCCGATATCAGATAATTATGACATCGAAGCTCTGTACTGTAATCGAGAATGTTCAATAAGCACATCTTTTATTATAATTATATCGACATCTTTTTAATCGATATCAAATCCCTATAACTTGCCCCCAGTTATCCCAGGTATGCCAATAAGGCTTAGTATACCCTCTGGGTTGGAAGGTCGAATGGCAGTCGCTTTCGTAAAAATCTAGCACCTACGCCAAATCTTGGGACTAGTTGTCAAAGCGGGCCCTAGGCTCTCTGGCCGTAGCAGAAGCCGGGGTAACGAAAAAGCAGGAAGAAGAAGACAAAGTATTGTCGCTGACTGTGCTTTACTTCCCACGACCAACTTACACATATCGAGACGATTCTAAGAAACCCAAACACAATGGGGGTTGGTTGTTTCATCACAAAGTTCCTATGGCTACCTTCCAGTTCCACCATCAGATCAGCTCTTTGTCATAATAATATTGCATTGTCATCAAATTTAAGCAGCTCAATCTAAAATCGGGAAATGGTTCAAATTTAACTTGCAAGATTCGATCATAGACAACGGAACTGAAAACTAAGTTGAAACTAAATTCTAAAAGCTTGTAAAAAGAGAAAAGTAAATAATTTATCCTAAAGTTGACTAAGAAGCACCTGTCAAATGATTGAAGAGAAAAATGTGAGATAGATGTATCTGATGACAAGACTGCACTGCTTTCGATGATTGTCAAAACAGTTACTTAAAATAAGTATAGCTATTTTTCAATCAATATTCAACCATATTTGTACCATACAACGTCTATTTTTCCTTCTTGTTCAGATATGCTTGTCGGCCGTCCTTATGGCGGAGTAGTCGGTATATTGTGGCGTAAAAGTCGGTTTCAGTCCGTCTCGGTCATAGAATGCGACAATGACCGAATAGTAGCTATTAAGATCACTTGTAACGGAAACGAGATTTTAGTTTGTTGTGTGTACATGCCCACGGATGGGACGGAAAATATGCCCTTGTTTACAGATTGTTTGGGTACAATTTCTTCGATTATGTTGGAACACAGTAATGTACAAGCCATGTTTGTATTGGGTGATTTTAACTCTCATCCAAACGAACCATTTTATCGTGAGCTAATGAATTTTTGTAGTGATCAGCAATGGTTATGTGCGGATGTGGAGATAATGGGCCATAGCAATGAAACATATACTTATGTAAGCGACGCTCACGGTTGTAGGAGGTGGTTAGACCATTGTGTAGCTACGAGAAGTGCTTACAGCATGATTCGAAAAGTAGATGTCATGTATGACGTATTTTGGTCTGACCACTTTCCCATGATCCTCGAGTGTGGTATAGATTTGTTGAAACCTGTTACTAAAATGGATGTCAAGGTCGAAAATAAAGTATTATGGGGTGATAGGGAATATGATCAGATAGAAGCATATCGTGAGTTGTGCAATGATCGTTTGAAAGCTATCGACTTTCCAGAAATACTAAGGAACTGCTGTGGTACGACTTGCACAAACCGAGATCACCATATTGTGCTAGATAAACTGTACGACGGCGTCATATCCACCCTTACTTGTGCCGCGAAAAGTACCCATAGGAGCAAACGCAGGAGAAGGGGTGGATATGTCGCTGGTTGGAACAAGTATGTTGCAGGTCCTCACAGGGAAGCCCGGCTACATTTCAGGCTTTGGAAAGACGCAGGAAAGCCGCGTCATGGCCATTTGTTTCAGCAGATGACCAGCAGTAGGAAAGAGTTTAAAGCTAAACTAAAGTGGTGCCAAGACAGACAGGACCAGTTGAGCATGGACAAACTCGCTCTGGCCCACAAGGAAAGTAAATTTAGCGACTTCTGGAAGATGACCAAGCGTATGAATGTGGCGCCGGGCTTGCCTGTGAGTGTAGACGGTAAGAGTGAGCATGGAGACATCGCTGAGCTATTTAGGGAGCATTTTGCTGTGAGGTCTCTGTTGCAGGAAGCCCAGGCGTTTCCTGCAACAGAGACTTCTCAGCAGGATGCTGTACTTGATGTAAGTGGTGTTGGGGCCGTCGTTAAGCCGATAAAGACTGTGATAACCCCTGAAATGACTGCTGAGGTGATAAATAAAATGCAGAGAGGGAAATCACCTGGCTACGACGGACTAAGCATTGAGCATTTTAAATATGCTGGTGTGCATTTGCCCAGGGTGCTCTCTATGCTCTTTAATATGTGTATTGGTCATTCCTATTTGCCTTCTGCCCTCATGAGAACCATAGTGGTCCCCATTGTAAAGAATAAAACGGGTGATCTGTCGGACAGGGGGAACTATCGGCCCATCTCTCTCGCTACAACTGCTGTGAAAGTGCTCGATAGTATGCTAAACGCGATACTGGATCAGTACCTTTACATCTGTGACGCCCAGTTCGGTTTCAGGACTGGGCTATCTACAGAGAGTGCTATTATGTGCCTGAAGCATACTGTCGGACATTACACGGACAGGAAAACACCGATATATTCCTGCTTCCTGGATCTCTCCAAGGCATTTGACAGAGTCAATTATAGTATCCTTTGGAGGAAGATGGAGGAAGCAGGTGTTCCGGGTGACTGCACAGAGTTACTAAGATACTGGTATCAAAATCAAATTAACCAGGTGAGATGGGCCGGGGCTCTGTCGACGGAGTACAAAATGGAATGTGGAGTAAGGCAGGGGGGCCTAACATCCCCTAAACTGTTCAATTTTTATATGAACGATTTAATAGGCGAGCTCAGCAGCATGCATGCTGGATGCTTTATTTAAAACACTTGTGTCAACAATATAAGCTACGCGGATGACATGGTGCTGCTGAGCCCGTCTATAGGGGCCCTCAGACAACTTGTGGCCAGGTGTGAGGAGTATGCCATTGCGCACGGACTTGTGTACAACGCCACCAAGAGTGTAGTTATGGTGTTTAAGGCGGGTAAAATTAAACCGTATTTTATTCCTCCTGTGACCCTTGGTGGGGTTGTACTTAAGATAGTGGACCGCTTTAAGTACCTTGGTCACATTCTAACGGATGACTTATGCGATGATAGTGACATAGAGAGAGAGCGTAGGGCGTTGTCAGTGAGAAGTAACATGCTGGCTCGCAGATTCGCTAGATGCTCCGAGGAAGTAAAAGTTATGTTATTTAAGACATACTGTACATCTTTTTACTCTAGCGGTCTGTGGGTTCGGTATACCAAACGAGCGTACAACGCCCTACGTATCCAATACAATAACGCCTTTAGAATGTTGTTGAGGCTCCCCAAATGGTGCAGTGCGTCGGAAATGTTCGCCAAAGCGCGCACGAATGACTTTCACGCGATAATGCGCAATAAAATCACGTCACTGATGGGTCGCATTAGATGGAGTCAAAACAGCATTCTAAAGGTGTTTGCTGGAAGGTACGACGGCCCCTTTATGTGGCATTGGATTAACCAGGTCAGGACTACATGGACGTACGTCAAGTAGTTTCTGGCACTGATTGAAAATTAGTTTTATAAGTCACTAACACTAGTTTTAAGATCAATGTAACTAACATACTATGGACATAAGTCTGAAAATAAAGAATTTATTATTATTATATTAGATATATTTGCCTTATTGACTGCTTAGATACCAGTGGTTTTTTAACAGCTGAGGTATCAATGATTTGTTGTAAGGTACCGGAGGGGAATAAGGCCTACCTAAGGGAGATTATTTATAAAATGAAAAATAGACGATTTAATCAATGGTTTTTAATTCTTTCGTGTTCTTCAACTCAAACACTACAAACGAAACTAAAAAAATGCTAACTTTAACCATAAACAAAATCACAATAAAAGATTTTTTTAAACCTTGCTAATAGGCTTTATTTTACTACGGTAGGGTAATACGGCCTAAGACTAGTCTAAGACTTTAACATTCAAAATAAGTTTTATACCCATCTTTTATTTAGCGGTTGAGATCAATAATCATTAAATATCACAAATTACGCTTAAATGTCTAATTATAGGTCTAAAATTTGTCAATAATAATGAGTTAATACTGAAAGTTATCAGTCCAGATTGCTAAGTAAACTGTGAATCTACATTACAATAATCAGTCTTAATGATCAACTAACAAACTAATTAAACAAAACATAGCACTTTTTGCCAAATAAAAACATTATTTTTTTATCTTTCATGTAGGCCTTATTATACCATAGGCCTTAATCTACTCATTGTAGGATAATAAGGCCTGCGTTCATTTTAAAAAATAAGTCGAGTAAATGTACCTCGTACATTATCAAAAAATATTATAAATGATTTGGTAGACGCTATCGCGACGCAAAAGAGTTTTCCTGCCCCTCAGTTAGGATAGTTTTTCGACCTATGTTTTTTTTTTCAAATTTCCAGTCTGTAGATGATTCCTTATAGTTCTTCTTGGGACCCCGTATCTCGCTGCTGCTTTGTACGTGCTTCCTTTGAACTGCCCGAACTGCTGAAAGGCAGGAGGATAATAAGGCCTAAAAAATGTTTCGGCCCATAGAGGGTAATAAGGCCTATCAGTAATTTTTGTAGGCCTTACTACCCACCCGGCAGGTATGTCAAACAAAACAAGATAATTAAAAAATGGGATTACAATACGCTATTTGCACGTTTAGCACAGTGTGAGAGATAATTAAGAAAGTAAATGAGTGCAAATACCCGTTGATTAGCGTAATATTTCAAAAAATACTTACATTTCGTTCAGGACAATATTTGCTAACCGTGCCACGTGGCCACCTTTCACAGCGAATGACGCAACACTGGCGGCTCGGAGCTATCCAGCGAGCCAGTTCAAACTTGTAGTTCTTTAATAGGCCACTAGGTGTCACCTGCCAAGGCCACGGACGCGAGGGCATGATTTTAACGTGTTTTTGGTAACTTAGGCCTTAATACCCGACAGGCCTTATTACCTGCCGGTACCTTATGTTAAGAAATTAATGGAAATCGACTGTTAAGATATTTGTGACTTGTTAAGCGCTCACAAGTAAATACTATCATGACAGTCAACAACTTTTTGAAAGTTTAAATGTTAACCTCTCTTTGGACATCTCGAGTGTATAATGACTTCTGATGCTGACTGTACCTACAGTCAACCACAAATCGTCGGGGATAATGCAATGCCGCGTAACTAACAAATTCAATTAGAATCAATTTGAGTGGCAATTGCTTGATATTTGAACATCTCCTTTGGTAGTTACGCAGTGTCGCACTATCTCCGACGAAATGTGGTCAACCTCTTTTCCAGTCTATTCAGAGGTAATAAAGTTGAAAACTGGTAAATCACATTTCTTGCTGACTGTACACAATATGCTAGCTGGGCATTTTCGCGAGAAGAGATACAAAAA
>JALPQI010003258.1:0-80538 GCA_025490895.1 Thaumatotibia leucotreta
GTTTTTTGTGTACTTTTAAGGTCTATAACGTGATATTTTTATCCTTTTTCCCAGGCATACCTTTAACAGAAATGGCCACCCAAACCAAACGTTTATCTGACTTTTTTTTCCTACTGAGAAATAATTTATATTTGTGGTTATAGAAAAATGACGACATTATCTGACAGATATATTTTGTTCAGGGATGTTGAAACCTGTATGAATATATCTAATTAGCTTATGTACTTGCGATTTTACTTATCAAACCTAAAAAGAAAACGCCTATAAAAAACAAATCAAACTCTCCAACCGTGAACTCTAGTTTTGTCGTAACTCCATATCTCCATCTCAGATTGAGCCATTAGTTCCATCATATCTCGCAACTATATATCAGATACTACTATCAGATACTCTTGAGAAAACCATTATGTACTTAATGCTATCGTTAAAGTACATTATCTTTAAAGTCGAGACACGAAAAGCGACGAGTAATGACGAGATGTTGCGTCAAATGTGTCTTGAGATGTTATGACAATGCTGTCACGGATTTCTGATAGAGCGGCGTTAATTTTCTTATGGGTTTTTTACAGCCTAGGTTCATGAAGGTCATTTCTTATTTGACTAGTTTGCGTATTCGTTTAAAATAAAACAACGGGTGTTTTTGTCAAACGGGATTTTCAAACATTAGATCGATTTCTCCATCAATCATCGTCAGACCGCGGCTTGATGCCAACGGGACCATCTCAGGGTTATACCCTTACGATAAAAACAACATTTGTAAATCGATTCACGATTCTCGAAGATATCGAAAAACGTACATACAGAAAAGAGCGGTATTAAGAACTGCCTCCTTTTTTGAAATTATATTTTTGAAACGTTAAATAAAAAATATATGTTTGAAATAAAAAGGTACTATTGTTAGCGCAAATCAATACTTAATATGCAATTATTTAAAGCCAACTGGCTCGAAATAAAATAGCGTAAGTAATTAAATGTAAAAATTTGATGCATATTCCGGTAGGTAGTAACATATTTAAATTGAATTAGAATGCCGGTCAGTGACAGACTGACGGTGGTATCACTTACTATTATATTACCACTCATTAAGGTTAAATTAAAAACAATCCTTTTTTCTAAGGTCTTAAACTGTGCCGTGTGGTGACGGCACTAACAATACATTTGTCACCACCCCAACTCCTGCGTGTGTCGTAAGAGTCGACTAAGGGATTGAAGTGTCACTGACCATTCTACAAGATTGATGATGGGATGGGCAGCAGCGTCATCATAGTGGACACATTACTGCGATCGGCAATCCGCTTGCCCAGCGTGGCGATTATGGGCATTTATCTCCTAATGCGTCTATAAGCATAGTTAATAGGAGAGGCCTACGTCCAGCAATGGACTAACATAGGCTGATGATGATGAAGGTCTTAAAAAACTTTAAACAAAAGTCCCATCGATTATCATAAATTAATTGCCTCTGTACACTTATCAAAAGACCTGTCGTCTTAAAACGTGTTTGTGATAGATAAATAAGAAATGATATTCAATCTTAGCTAACCGATCTGCGATAAAATAATGATGTGACAAGTTGATTACGTAAAGAATTGTGACATTATATTAAGAAATAATTTGTTAACTGCATATGAATATGGAATATGAACTGTACCTAAGTTCCATTTGTTTGAAATATAAACAAACCACTGTATAATGATACATCAGTTACAAACTTTTCTAAAGAAGCTTACGATTTGAAAATAAAACAGCATAACATAAATTAATCCCTACCTGCAGCCAAAGAGCGTTTTTTTTAATAGTCATAGGTACTAATTCGGAATTCCATTAGGCCTTAAGCTACTTAAGAGATCAAACAATTCTTCAATAATTAGGTACATAATTAACTGATTATAATTGTGTCACCTGCGTAAAGCTATTCATTATTGACTCATTTCTTGGAAGAAAGTTGAACTTTAGAGACGATCATCGAATGTTGAAATCATTAAATATTTCTGTAAACATCGTAAATCGTTCGCAGAAATGCAATTAATCATTTCGAGGGAAATAATAATGAGAAAAGTCATGAGAAGAAGAGGTGTAATTAAATTAAACATAGTTACATGTAGTTCATGTAGTTAAGTTATGGCTATTTGTTTTGTAAATATTCAATGAAATATAACACACAATTCATTTTAATAGTAGGTAGGCACAAAACTATGTTTCGATTTTTTTCTTTCCCTGTTTTTGGTGTTCCGTAGGGTAAACGGGACCCTATTACTATGGCTCCGCTGTCTGCCTGTCTGTCCGTTTGTCATCACTGTCACCAATCTCTCAATGTATCTCGTGGACCATTACAGACAGTTGAAATTTTCACAGATACTGTACTTACTTAATAACAAATACTAAATAATAAAATATACAGGGTGGAAAGGGACGACGTTCCATCCCGCTACCGACCGAGTCTACCAACCATTACGATGAACTTTCAGTATGGGACCAACATCGAAATATTAAAAAAAAAAATTAACCCCTCATACAAAGTGAGTGATTAGTTAGAGTTCAATAGTATGGAAAAGTCAATTTTCCATGTACGCTTTCGACGTTGGTCCCATACTGAAAGTTCATCGTAATGGTTGGTAGACTCGGTCGGTAGCGGGATGGAACGTCGTCCCTTTCCAACCTGTATATTTAGGGGAACTCCCATACAACAAACGTGATTTTTTATGATAATTTGATAATGGTACGAAACCCTTTGTGCGCGAGTCGGATTTATAAATTTTAATTGTATTATAATTATTTGCTATAAAAGCCTAATATATAGGCATCTTATATTGCTTATTACTTATGTCATTGATTTATTATGTACATAAGTAGGTATTTTGTTAGTTTGCACTGTATGCAAAGATTTCCTTGACGTCCATATACACTAGAATGTATTGAAAAACTAATATGCCCAGTTTTACAGTTTCTAAACAAGCTTATCTGCGATTAGTAATAAAATATAGTATTGCTTTCATGGACTTAAAACGCGCCGCGCGGCCTCTTTGTCTCACTCGAACTCGATCCGAAGAATGATTGTATTACATTCTAGATAAATACAGGATTTTAGATCCCATGTGAAACTTTCTAAGGGAATATAATTACCTACAGCATGCAAATACTTCAACAAATGACTGAAATTTCATTATGATTATTATTGACCGTCAGCGCACCTGTGACTCTGCTATTGTGGGAGCCGTAGACTATATTGCTTAGAACAACCAGGCGATACGTTTGTGGATTATCGCGAAATATTAGATAAAATCTTCAATGCTGAATTAAGATCAATAGGCTGAACTGGCAAGGTCGCCATGTGACGCCGATTACGTTATGTAACATATAACCAATATAAGTAAATTTTGTAGTCTATGTGATGTTTACAACACTGGCCAAACTTTTGTCGGAACGTGCAGATAGATACCCTTGTGAAAATTTCAGCAGAAAATATTTTTTTCTTTATTCTTTACAAACATCAACACAGAATTATCTGAACAAATGATGATCTTAAATACCTACCATATTATTATTATTGTAGTGCACGAACAGTCAGAGTGTGTGATTATACAAAACTGCTTCGAAGAATGCCACTTTCAAAATTAAGTTTCTCGAAAATACGAACCCAAACACGCATTGTCGTGAATAGGCACTGTCTATGTCTATAGGCACTCTGAATAAACTAAAATATAAATTATACTACTTATACGAGTATCATCTCGCTGCTCTTATAACATATTAAGATTCCATACGCGTAACTCAATTCCAACTCCGAAGCCTGCGGTCCTGCGCTTCTATTTCTACTGTGCGTTTGCGCATAGCGCGCAGGTTGTTAGCACGCATTGTCTGCGCGAATGGGCACGCGCATATGGCTCGCTGGGGCGACCATCAATCAGTTTGAAAGGTACGGCGTTTAAAATTGGACTTGTATTTTCGCAACAAGTTGAAAAACTGGGGGGCTACCACGATCTAAAAGCGAATCTGGTGTCACTCGAATTATCTGTAAAACAAAACTACTCTGTACAATAAGGTAAATGGACTGTATATACTGTCTGATATGTATATCTCTAGCTGTTGCTTTTGACTTCTGCGTAGAATTCGGCTAATGCTAGCCCGGATACAATGCAATTTTCTGGAGAAATTAGTATAGCATTCCCTGTCCTAAGACTCACTATGTCCACAGAAAGAATGAAGTATTTTCGTGCTTATACTAACCTATGCATTAACAATGAAACGAGTAGGGATGAAATAACATAATGACTGAAAATGTTCTTGTTTCCTGACCCCAAACCTATTATGGAATAGTTTTTGTCATAAGACGAATATGAGTATTAAATTTAATAACTATAAAAAAACCTTCATTTGACTATTATCTGTTCGTTTGTCAAAGTACCAATTTTGACCGGATCTTCCCGATATATCCGGGACTTATCCCCACTAAAACGCAAGGCGTGGTCACCATACACCTGATGAAACAACCGATCGATGAAAGCTAAGTACAGGAAGTCGTTACTGATAACGGATCACACTTGACTCACTTCAGTGAGATAATGCCTTGAATCAGGTATACCGAGAAGGTAAAATGAAACGTATGTATTTAACTTGAATATTTCAGTTTTTTTTCTTTATTTTCATACGGCACAATTCCATGAATGTAGGATTAATATGGATTTGACAACGTTATAATAATAGCAAGAACGAAAGGGATGGTCTTATGAAACTTTTTACTAGTGGAAGTGAAAAGGAACGATAATCGTCCGTCCTTATCACTGTGCCACTATTTTTTGTGTGTGTGTGCGTTAGATGCTAAATGTAAGTGCCAGACAAATGCGTTTGAATACGTCACTAAGTGCCACACACACAAGTATCTTCTTAGTAGTAAGTGACTATGTCTATCCCTCTTAGTGGCACACTATGTGCGGCCCCTCGCACAATTTATACTCCATTTCAAATACCATGGCCCGATGCCACTTAAGACTTTGCAGTGGCATCAGGCCATGATATTTGAAATGGAGTATACCTAATATACCTATTTACCTATATCGCTTCACATGATGATGTCATCTCAGTTCACTACTGGACGTAGGCCTCTCCTATTGACTATTGCGTATAGACGCATTAGACATTTAAAAAAGGCATTTAACAGTTTAGAAATGAGCCTTATACATATGACTATCTGAAAAATGGTGAGTCTTACACTCATGTTCAAAAGAATTAATCTATAACTGTCAAAAGTTCTTCCTTAGAAATCGGCAACTATAAATGCCCATATCTATCATCGCTGGGCAAACGGATTGGCCATCGCAGTAATGTGTCCACTATGATGACGTTGCTGCATCATCAATATTCTATCGAGAATGGTCAGTGACACTTCAATCCCTTAGACCCTTCCTTAGATCCCTTGATTAAAGACCTCGGCATGTAGCTCACTTGTATAATAAACGCGTTCTTTACAGGCGTCGCCGTGGTCGCAGTCGGGCCATGCAGGGAGCGGCCAACGCGCCCGCGGCTCCAGCGGCCGAACCGCCCCCATCACAACGTAAGTATCTCATCATTCAGTTTCTCAACAGCCTTTTTTTGACGTAGAGGAGAATTTATGGCACTTGTCCCACCACGAGCAAGAGCTATCGGCTAGAGAAAGGAACAAAGGATAAGCGTTCCTGTTACGTGTGTGAACAAAAGAGACACGGCGATGTTTATAGTTACTCGCTTATGCCCCGGCCACGACATTGGTCTAAGGCGACCAGCGGCGAGCGAATCCATGAGTTGGAGCGGGATGCCGATATGGGTACGAGAGGGAGCACCATACGTTTTCCGCTAAGCTGGTCGCCTTACGCCGCGGCCACGACATCGGTCTAAGGCGACCGGCTTAGCGGAAAACGTATGGTGCTCCCTCTCCTACCCATATCGGCATCCCGCTCCAACTCAGGGATTCGCTCGCCGCTGGTCGCCTTAGATCAATGTCGTGGCCGGGCCGAAAGGAACAAAGGATAAGCGTTCCTGTGTGAACAAAAGAGACACGGCGATGTTTATAGTTACTCGCTTAGCGATGAACTATGAATATAGCCGTGTCTCTTTTATTTACACGGGAGCGCTTATCTTTTCTTCGTTTCTCTAGCCGATAGTTCATAGGCAGCTCCCGGTACAGTTTTCCAAAATAATTTCCGTATTAGTGACAAATAACCCTGATTCAAACGTCAATTGGTCAACCCTGCCCATCGTATACAGGATGCGAACCCAATAGGACTATAACCCGTTATCGGCGCAATATGACCCTAAACGACCACAACCCGACCCGCGCACGCGCCGCATTTGATGCCATTATGACCCTATAACCAGTTAGGGTTTCATGGTAATCTGTATAAGTCAAATATAGGCCCAAGCTCGAGTAAGAGGGCGAGAGATGGACTACCTACCATCATCATCAAATAACTGATGCCCAGTCTCCTAATTTCAGTAAATTTAGTATTTTTAGAAAAAAATGTATTTTGAGGTAAGAAATTTCTTTACTAATTAGGACAAGTAAGAATGTATAAACTGTGCTGTTAGGGGTCAATGACTTTAATCCTCTTAAATTATTTACACCTAGAGAGTTGCTTTCAGTTTTAAGTAAAGTTATCCTGTAGGGACTTTTTTAAGCGTCATTTCGCCTACATTTTAGTTTTTTTTTTACGAAATTTAATGCAACAAACTTAGTGGACAAATTATTTGTCTAATTTTGATGATTTTCTATCTACCCACATATCTCGCTTGCTCAAATAGTTTTGTCAAAAATCGATCTATTTGGCACCACGACTTTGGTGTTTCTAAAACCAATTGTTTAGACTAACGTATAGCGGCATATTCTTTACTCTCTATCTGATGGTCGCATACTCCAGTAATTATGCGTGTTTTCTGTTGTTTGTCCAACGATTCTATGAGTGCACATAGACTTCCCCACTAGATAGCTTCAAAAATACACTTACGCATTACACGTACACGTCATTTGATCGACCAAGTTATTCACGGAACCATCCGCAGGTCAAACGATACGTGTCTCCACATTTATACAAATTATATACGTTAGGTAATGATGTGTTATTCCCTTGAATAGAAAGGTTTGCAGCGTAATTATGACAGCACAGCACCGATATGTACATGCGTCGTCTTAATTTCTTCTAATATTCGTTATAATTATAATTATTCAAATCTATAAAGTTTTTACTTTTGAATGCTTGTTACTTAATAATTGATAACAGCAGAACGTACCCTGTAAATACATTTAACCCCTCGTATGCTTAGACACGGATCCGTGCGTGGGAATTTCAATCTATTGTTTTAAGTGTCAAGGTAATTTTTACAGCAACGTAAATTGACAGGAAGCATACGAGGGGTTAAGTCTGATTCGGCACAGATAGCTTGAGAGGAATCTCAAAAGAAAAATCAATAGGTTGGTTGAAATTGGTAAAAAGTCGACACTGATGTATACACTATCGGAATTAACAGTCCGCTGACAGTCCGTACCACGAGTTGGAAAGTAAAGGATACGTTAGGTTTTACTCGATACTTAATGCATTTTATCCCGCTCGCACGGACATATTGGAGCGAGCGCGATGGCCAGACTTACGTGTCGAGTAAAACCTAACATTACCGTTACTTGCAAAGTCATGGTGCGGTTACAAGTTCATAATGCAGTATCTATTTGAGTTTACAAATGTCTCAGAAAGATCTGTGTGGACACAAGTGTCTACACAAAAGGATGCTTCCTCTCAGAGGCTGAATTCCAGTGGCGTAATCTAATGAGATGTTTTCTCTTTAATTATTTTGGCTTTGTTGTAGTACTTACCGAAAAATATAATGAATAGGGGCCAAGCTACGAGGAAAAAACAATGTCTTAATTGAAGTAAAAATATAACCTCTGAAGTCCAGAGACTACGATGCTTACCATCAAGACTGCTTGATTGTGGGAAATCTAAACCATAAGAAAGTATATAAGCAGAACATAATACAAAATCATCTGTAGGGCTGATTTGGGCCAAATCCTTAAGAATCTATTCATAAAATAGATAGCTCATGGCATGTTTAACTCTGGATATGGTAACCCATCCAGGTTTTCTCAGATTTGTCCTAGTTTAGAGGGATTCCGGGGAGCGTAGAGCGTACTACGATATGGTACTGAGCCTAATGAGCGATTGGCAACTTGGCTACTCAGCAATTTCTTGGAGATTACCCAATACAATAACTTCCTATTTAAACGTAACATTACTCATCTTTTATCAAGTCGGTCCAATTGCCCCAACAAGGGACCGGAACTGCTCACAATCTGTTATCTGATAAAAAGTACCGTTTAGATGTCCAATGCACGCCTTCGACAAACTAATGATACAATGAGTAAATGTACGATTTTGTGGCCTACTTAGAAAGTTGGTGACTAATGACTTGATAAGTTTGTTAGTTGATTGAAATCGAAAATAAAGTCAATATTGGGATATATTAAATATATTATATTGAGCAGGCTAATCGTAAAACGAATAGATTACGTAGCGGGGACAGCATTTGGTGTTGGAGGTTCCGTAAATGAAATACCAGTAAACTGTTCCGAGTTATATTGTGCACTGAAGCAGACTGAAGTAATAATCTAACGTGACAGAGCGACTAGGTAAACAAACATTGACATTAGTTTCATTATTCTAACCAGCTAGTTTATATCGGTCACATATAAGAACTCTATGTTCCAACACTGGCCCTTGATCCAATATAAACTACAAATATTTATATAGCCACACAACAATAAACACAATAAGGATATATATAAAGCAATGACACATCTGCTGCCCTAAGGAATAAAAACTATCTACAGCAAAAACATTAGCAAAAGTATAAAATTATCAAAGTATCCGTCACATATAAATAGTAAAGAAAACATTCAAAACATATATGACACGGATCCAAAATAATCTATACTTCTGCAAGTACATTACTTAAAATCCAAGACCTCACTTATTTAGTGCAATAAATAAATGAGAAACGAACTTATCGTGTTTTTCTTTAGTCAAAGGTTTCGTTAACACGTCAGCGATCATTTGGTCAGTGGAAAGATACTTTAAGGTAACCGTACCTTCTTCAACGATTTCCCTGATGAAATGATGTCTGACATCGATGTGTTTTGTTCTGGCGTGGTACATAGAATTAGTGCACAACTTCAGTGCTGACTGATTGTCATTGTGCAAAGTTATCTTGTACTGTACCCCGTAAATTTCGAACAGAAACTTTCGCAGAAAAAGAGCCTCTTTACAAGCATCTGACAGACACATATACTCCGCTTCGCAGCTGGAAAGAGCCACTGTTTTCTGCTTTCTACTCTCCCAAGAGACGGTAGAATTGCCAATTTTAAAAACGAAACCGGTATAAGATCGACGGTCGACCTCATTCGACGCATAATCAGCGTCCGCATACGCGAGAATATTCAAACCTGACTTCTGAAAAGTTAAAGAATAATTAAGCGTACCTTTAAGATAGCGAAGAACGCGCTTTGCCGCCTTCCAGTGAGTCTCGTCGTAAGCATCGTTGAACTGGCTGAGTGAGCTGACAGCATGTGCAATATCCGGCCGCGTACACACTGCTATGTACATGAGACAGCCTATCAGGCCTCTGTAGTCGTAAGTACAGTCCTTCTTAGTTGACTTCACGAGCTTCAGTCCTGTTTCCATAGGTGTTCGCGCAGATTTGCAGTCCGACATTTGAAATCTTTCTAGCACATTCTTAATGTAACTCGACTGGTCTAGAGTTATTTCGTTATTCTGTCTACAAAGCCTCATTCCGAGAATGTGATGTGCTGGCCCTAAATCTTTTATTTCGAAGGCCTTCTTCAGTTCCTCTTTGATTTTCGCCGTATCTTGGCAATCAGCTGAAGAAAATAGCATTATATCATCAACGTAGAGCGCAATTATAATCATAGATTTTCCACTCGACTTGACATAAACACAAGGTTCAGAAGATAATCGCTTGAATTTCATTTTATTTGTTAAAACGCCATTTATCTTATCATACCAAGACTTCGAAGCTTGCTTCAGTCCGTATATGGCCTTATTTAACTTGTAAACTTTATCTTCTTGGCCTTTTATTTTATAGCCTTCTGGCTGTTCCATAAAAACGGTTTCTTTTAAATCTCCATTCAAAAATGCCGTTTTCACATCCAGATGTTCGATATTCATATTATGTTCCGCAGCTAAAGCGAGCAACGTACGTATAGTAGAATATCGTACTACGGGAGAGAACGTTTCTTCGTAATCTATACCGTATTTCTGCGTGTAACCTTTTGCAACAAGGCGCGCTTTGTACCTTAAAATTTCCCCATTCAGGCCAAGTTTCCTTTTAAAGATCCACTTGCACTTAACTGGCCGTTGCTTCGAATCGCGATTAGTCAGAGTCCAACATTTGTTATCGATGAAGGATTTATACTCTTCCGCCATCGCGGCTTTCCACTCCTTAGCTTCCGGGCCATTCAGTGCCTCACGAACTGTCTGAGGGTCCCCGCTGTCACTGCACGCAGTGCGCGCTACGCTCGCAGACTCAAACTCGCTGGATTCCTCTGTAGAGTTCTCGCAGTCTTCCAGTGTCGAATCTCCTGGAATGTACGTTTCATCCGCTGAGTCATCTGGGGTCTCAGTACTGCTCTCAGAATCATCTACCGTAATGACAGTATTATCTTGACAGTCTTCTGTAGATGTTTCTGCGGGCTCTGTGGGTAACATCGGTTGCACTTGAGCATCATCATTGACAGTTTTATCGTTGCTAGCCAGATCAACGAGATTGTAACGTGAACTGTCACATTCATCAGATGATGTGTCATTCCAAAAAGCATGTTCTAGAAAAATTACGTTTCTTGCTTTCATGACATTTTTCGGGTTGGTCGGATCAATCAATCTGTAACCTTTTGTTTCGTCACAGTATCCAACAAAAATATGTTTTTTACTCTTAGGGTCCAATTTATCCCGTTTGTGCTGAAGAGCATAAGCTTGACAACCAAAAATGCGTAGGTGACTAAGGTTTTCCTTTTTACCTGTCCATTTCTCTTCTGGCGTACTGCCCATCACAGCCTTAGTTGGAGAACGATTCTTCAGGTAGACTGCGGTGTTAACGGCTTCTGCCCAGAATTCCTTCTTCAGACCTGCTTCCTGAAGCATGCACCTGGCTTTGTCCATGATGGTTCTGTTCGCCCGCTCCGCGACACCGTTCTGCGCTGAAGACCTTGGTACTGTGGTCTGATGTCGTATTCCATGCTTCTTCAGGAATTTCTGAAAATTAGAATTGACATATTCACCACCATTGTCACTTCGCAAAACTTTTATTTTCTTATTGGTTTGGTTTTCTACAAGAGTTTTAAATTCTTTGAAAATCTCGAAAACCTCATCCTTCCTCTTAAGGAAATAAACGAAAGTTTTTCGTGACAGATCATCGATGAACGTCAGGAAATATCTTTTCCCACCCATGGACGGACACGGAAGTGGTCCCGCAATATCGCTGTGAATCAACCCAAGTATGTCATTTGCCCTGGATACAGATTTCTTTGGAAATGGTAACCTAGTCTGTTTACCTACAACACAGGAAACACAAGACTGAAAGTTATTGTTATCATAAGAAATCCCAGTAGCCATACCTTTTCGCAATAACTCCATGCTTCGGGTGTTCAGATGCGCCAGACGTCGATGCCAAACTTGTTGCGTTAACTGCTTCGCTGGTGCTTGGGCCTGCGCTTGCTTGACGTGTTCAACAGGACGACTGTCATCCTTCAGTTGACACTCTGACGCCGCCTCGCTGTCACCTGTATCTACAGACAAAGACGAACACATAGCCTGCGAGGATGGTTCGCTACACAAAACAGACACGGTTTCAATGGCATCAAGTTGATAAACACCATCTCTCTCGGTTGCAGTAGCTAAAACCTCCCCATTTTCGGTGATTGTACACACACCAGAACAAAACACAACTTTGTAACCCTTATTGACCATGGCACTTACAGATAACAAATTAGTAGACAATTTAGGAACTAAGTACACATTACTTATCATTCTTACGCTATTGTCCTTGAACACAACCTGCGCCGTACCTCGTCCAGCCGTCATTAGAGCTTCGCCATTGGCAATGTACACTTTCTTCGGTTTCTCGTTCGAAAAATCCGATAAAAATGTGCGGTCATTGCATAAATGACAGGATGAGCCGCTGTCTACGTACCAAACGTCGCGCTTGATACCTGCGGTCAACGCCGTGAGAAGCGCCGAGCCTTTACGGCCACTCTTCTTGCCGTCAGACTTTTCAGGACAATCCTTCATAAAATGCCCAGTCTTCTTGCATTTGAAGCACTTATTTGGTTTTCGTGTCTTTCGAGCAACTAAAGCAGTCGTATCTTCGGTTTTCTCATCACGACGTGCATTTTCTTGAAGCAATTTTGATTTGACAGTTTCGCTTGACAGTGACGTGTTCGAATTTTCTAGAGCCATAATCAACGGATCATAATCGCTTGTCAAACCGCTGAGCAAAATTACGGCTACGAAGTCGTCTTCCAAAGCCGCTCCGATGTCGCTCAGTTGTTGCGATGAATCCAAGACCTTGTTCACGTATGCCTCCATACTCACACATTCGCTTAATTTTGTAGCGAATAATGTACGAAGCAATCCGAGTCTTCTACACAATCCTCTGTCCTCGTACGCCTTCTGCAGGTTGTCCCATGCCTCGCGAGCCGTCTTGGCGTTTCGAATCAGTGGAAACACACAAGGCTGTACGTTTAAGGCGATTTTCGCGAGCGCCTTCTCCTGCTTCTTTTCGTCGATTTCATTATTTTCACGCTTTCCCACACAATCCCAAAGATCGTCGTGAATAAGCACCATCCGCATGACGAATTTCCATGAATTATAATTTTGAATTCCGGATAATTTTTCGATCGAAACATTCTGACTGGCAGATGCCATCTTTTGTTTTCATGCGAATAAATTTTGAAAATATTTGTATCGAAATCACACGCGCACTTTTTTCTGGAATCTGGTAATTACCGCAGCGATGCTACCATGTTGGAGGTTCCGTAAATGAAATACCAGTAAACTGTTCCGAGTTATATTGTGCACTGAAGCAGACTGAAGTAATAATCTAACGTGACAGAGCGACTAGGTAAACAAACATTGACATTAGTTTCATTATTCTAACCAGCTAGTTTATATCGGTCACATATAAGAACTCTATGTTCCAACATTTGGTACCTTTAAAAATAGACTCATTAGTAGTCACCTAAATATGTATTTGTCCATAAATTGTATATCAGAGCCTAATACCCATAGATAAATACGGTCCTAATTTCGGGAGAAAGAGGAGGCTTTTATCCAGCAGTGGGACACTACAGTACCTACGTTTAATAATCTCCCACTGCTTATTTGTTAATATTTTTAATAAAACCTGCGTAACCATAAGGGCGGCTTTCCTAGGAAAGATATTTGTCTAGGCCTTCTTATGATTAAGGACAAAGTGGGACGTTTTACCAAGGGGGTGTCACTCCGCGATTCCGCCGCGAGGCTACAAGTACATGCAGAGCGCCCCGTCTCCGTGGTCTATTCAATGGTTGGCGCGCGCTGTCTCGGAACGCACGTTTAAATTTACAAGGCTGGCTCGTCACGTATCGCGAAATATATCGCTTGCAAATATTAGGATTATTTTATACATGTGCATCTAAAATGAAAATGCCGAAAATATACTGCATAGCAGCATGTTGCCATAATAATAATGTTAATTATCATGACGCGTTTTTCGCACAGCCGATGCGTCAGAGAGATACTAAAAAGTAAGAAACATAATAATACACTTATTACCTACATTCGTAGTAAATTAAATTCTCAGAAACGCAAGTCAATTACAGACAAAACGGATTATTTTAGGACAAATTTGTCAGTAAAAAAGCGGCACATTTAAATAATGTAAAAAACTTCGTTCTCTCATACTTTTATTGAATTTCGCGCCTTTTGTCCTAACATATTATTTGGTTGTCTGACTTTATTCACATAATATCAAATAGGTACACTGGTACATATAAGAGAAAATGCCGTGTTACGTCTGCCTTACGATTGTGATTAAACCATTACTTATTTATGCTGCTTATGTAATGAATGCGTAGGTACCTAACGTAATTCTTTATTTTTAAATGCATTAAGCAGATATATTAATTTCTGCACATCTCACATACTGTCTACAGATATTTTTAGAATGTTCGTGTTATTATCAGGATTATTCGGATGGATATTCACCTAAAGTTAGCGAAGTCGTGTTGCTATCTCTCTCACACCTCAAACAATGCCGCCCGGGCACGCGCGGCCGAAACACAAAGAAGGTGCCGACCGAGTTGAGACAAATATTTTTGAATCACGTGTATGTAATGCGTAGGTAAATTCTATAATCACACATGAACTAAATTGTTGAATCAAGACGAATGCTATTAACGCCGTAGATATCATTGCAGTAATGTAATTGTCAGACGCCTCATAGCGCCGTTCGTTATTTTATTAGTTTTCAATAATTGACAACCCTGTTTTCGACGGCGTTCGGCTTATTAGCGACCTTTCCGCCACGCAATACGGCCCATTTCAGCTGCTCGCGTCGCCTCGCGCGCCGTTTTGTTTGGTAATAATAATTGTGTAGGTACATAAAAAGCCGGCATTTGTGAACATCAAAGCAGTGAAGCTTCTGTACTTTATATATTCTGTGGTTTTACTAAAGATGTTTACAATTTTAGGTACGTTGATCTGTGTAGGATCGCAACCGAACATTTATTTAATTGAATTCTTTGTTACGGTTGCTTAATTAGTTTTAGTGATACATTTAACTGGACTATATTAGCATCCGCTATATAGGTACGTGAATTTCGCTATTATACTTACTTATTTGTATTAGTTATGTAAATATGGAGCCTTGATTCTTTACTGCGCAGTTTTAAAGGAATCCGCTGTGAATGTTGCTTGTTAATTTCTAATCGCAAGTCGTAAATTAAAATATGTGTATTTAAATAATATGACTAGCACGTCATGGACATTCGTTTTTTCTAGGAATGAAACATACTATAGCTGGCAGATAAGAAAATCCTGATAGATACCTGTCAGTTACTTAAATACAATTTGCAGCCTTGTTTCTTTATGGATGGAAAATGTATATACACGGTGCTCGCGAGCATTGCGAAAGATTTTAACTATGCATTCTAGACATCAAAATAAACAAAAAATATTATGAGACCTAATGTCAAATTCCACGAAAAATATGTTTTTTTTCTTTTTGTTTAGTCTTTTTGAATACTTTTTAACATTTCAAATACTTTTTATCATAACAACAATTTGTTAAAATTAATTTTTTAAATGATTTTTTTAGGGACAGGTTTTTTCGTCAAGTCTATTTTTATTTTTTGATTGTCAGGCAAAAGGTGTGGTAATATTAGAACACATTGTGGTAGCATTGTAATCAAAAAGAAGTTTTGTGACGAGTTAGGTCGAAAAACTTATTTCGAAAACAGGTTGATTGTCTCTGAAACCAAGCCGAATCCAGGAAATTTTATATAACATTAAAGACTCTAAACATGGTCAGGAATTCAGCACGGTATGGTACGGTCTTGTGGGCAGAGACCTTTATAGGTATGTACACAAGAAAAACACCCAAACGCTTACAAAAAAAATATATTAATTTCAAGAAAAACCCAGTATTAACTGTAGGTACTAGGGGTGGTAAAGTTCGTTAAGCCTGACTGGTTTTCCGCCGGTAGTGAGGTACTCCCCCTGTTGTCTGCTAGGCGGTAGTGCAGTCCTGGGGTGACTCTGGAACGTTCCGGGGAGCGCCGTAGCTAGCGGGATGTATGTCGCAGTCCCTCCGTCGGTGTCCACGCGTGCTCTCCGGCCGGCCGAGACAAGGAAGTAGGTGGCACGACGCGTGTAAGGGTAAAGTTGCACCCTGGAATTACTTGATGTAGGTATGAACATCTGTTCATACCTACATCAAGTAGGTATACATTAGTTAGCCTTATCCAGCTGTTGTAGATGTTAAAGCATGCAAATACATATTGATACAAAGGTAATATAAACAAGTTCCTTGAAAATGTATGAGGTTTGTTATCATGTTGTTATAGTTATTTATCGTCTATGACATTTTTCAAAGCAAACTCACATATTCACTCAATAGTAAAATCTTCCCAAACCGAATACCTACCAGTTCAATATCAGTTCATTCTTCGTTCAAAATCTTATCAATTGTAAGTAATTTCACGAAAGCCTAATCAGGAAATGAGGCACACAATTTTCATACAAATAATCACGAAATGTGTCACGTCTCGTTTTAAATTATGTTAAGTTAGTTACACGTGTGCAGGTTGTTTACCTTTGCCATGGCAGGAAATTCACTTTTCTGATAAACAATAGATTTTTGCTGTTTCTAAACAAAACTGTCGGAATGATCATGTTCGTATTTCATTCAAGTAGGTATGTTTTAGAGTGCGGCTCCATTGACGCGGAGTTGTGCAAAATTGACCAATCGCATTCTTCAAATTCAAAATTCGTAACACTTTGATGCGGTCTCATTGGGCGAGCCTCTCAGTGGAGCCGCACCCTTAGGGTTGTCATGTGAAAATATGAAAAGTACCTCGTAATACCACGCTGGGCAAGCGGATTGGCGATTGCAGTAATGTGTCCACTATAATGATATTGATGGTGCTGCTCATCATAAACCAATTTTCAATAAATGAATGGTTAATGACCCTACAATTCCTTAGTCGACTCTTTACGTCACCCACGGGAAGAACGCAGCTCATGTCATACTAATTGTTGACAACTTTAAACATTTAAGAGGTCAGCATCAATGTTATGAAGTGTAGAATCTAAACTACTTTTACGTATGGACGCTAGATACCACTCAGTCGGAGTTTTTTAATTCTAATCAGTAAGCTTCAATGAAATCCCTCAAAATGCAGAATTCTCCTCCTCTCTCTCCTCAGGCGGAATGTTTTGTATAATATTTTCAACGTGTCGAAATATCTACTAGAGAAAATGTATTAATCAGTGGTCACTCGATTCAGTGTCATAAGCTCCATAACCACCGTTAGACGCGGAAGGCGCACTCCTGACTTGCATAGCGATGACCCAAGATGGCGGACCCAGGTCGCACTGTCGATTTGGTAGATTGTCTCCTAATAATACTTACCAGAGAGCCTACCGGTCGACGTGTTTCCTCTCTCTGGCACTTGTAAGTTCATACGTAAGTGTGATAGAGACTATAGGGAGGCAATACGTCCATACTAGTTCGCAGCAGGGTAGGCCTTCAAATACCGCGAACATCGAATTTTCAAAGAATTTCAAACATTGCTTCGTCGGCGTCACGGAGACAAATACTTGCCAACAAGCGCGGTAGACTTTCAGGTAATCACCCCCGACAAAGTAGTGCATCATCTTTGAGCATAATGTAGTTAGTTTTTGGATATATTTTTAAATGAAAACTTTATAAAGGTTAACTAAGAGACTCATATTAAAACCAAGAACCCATTCACAAGTCGTAACATACAGTTCATCAGAACATATACATAATCGAAGCACGTCGCGACTCCGTTACTCTCAGCCCTTTAAGAATTAATATTCTCGCTCGATTCATTCAATCGTTCATTCGTTCAGTGCAATTAGGACACTTTTCCGTTCAGAGAAAGTCGGATCGATTGGTTTTCGGATGCCTTCTTGTCTGAGTATTCGATTCATTTGTCATATTTGGAAGTATAAACGCACCGACCGCATATATATATGTAGTTTTGAACGAGCTCCTGTATGCAAAGTCTTGGTGTAAAATATTTATTATTTACATTGAAATCAGTGTAAGTAGGTAATGCAGGTATAGGTACTCCATTTCAAACACCATGGCCCGATGCCACTGCAAAGTTTTATGTGCCACCGGGCCATGGTATTTGAACTGGAGTATATAAGAACTGGAATTCTACAAACGGCACAAAATCAGTGCCGACACTTACTTGCCGACATGCTGACGATACAATTAATTCTTCTGTAGTAGTACGGGAAATTACCATCTCGAATATCTCGATTGCTTGTTTGCCTATATACTCCTAAAAAAAATACGTCAAGCATGCTCGATGTTCAAATATTGTGTAAGTAAATGTGTTGCTGTAGGTACCTATTTAATTTCAACCATCATCGTTGTAAGTTGTAATAAAGTCGAAATTAGATGACGCTCGTGACGTATGTATGTACATCTAGTTGATATCTAAAACTACAGTTACAATTGTAAAATTGACCGTACTAAATTGCATAAAATTGGAGCTTGTTTGATTGAAAAGTCTTGTGACATGGGAACTCTCAGATGTACAGGTACCTTAACCACGTAATTTCGGCAGCCTTTTCATTAAATTTCTCTCAAGACGAACTTCGCAAACCAAATGACCGTGCTACACGTATTATCAATTTCTAGACAATAGCAGCCTTACGGTTGTCACATATCGGAGTCGCCTTTTATCTGTTCTTCATTGATATGCCAACCTAACCGCTACCGCGTTGGTATAAAGATCAAAATCGCTTGAGTAGCCGCTTTTGAAATCGTCAGAACTTATCAAGTAGACGGTAGGCGGTAATTGTCGATGGCGACACCATAAATGAGGGCTTGGAGATACGACACGGTGTAATCCAGTACCGTTGAAGCCCATTGGAGTGTGGAAGAAAGCAGCGGGACCGGCGACGTCCTCGACATATCAATCAAAACGCTTATAATATGCGCTTGCGCACGCGAACACCGTATACGATAAACTATAAGGAGCAGAATCGATTGTCGCGGTAAGGACGCGTCGGGATGGCGATAGGTCGATTTAAATTCCGAATAAGCGGGAAGGAGGAAGTCTGAGACGTGAGCACATCTATGTCACACCTTTTCTCCGTATTTGAACTCGGGTGAACCCGAGGATTTGATGGTCGTCCGACCGTCGTGATTCGTGATGTCCAGGGGAATAATGAAGCAATCGATTGTTTTTTAAGCACGATCATGAATGTTGCGCGGGGATTTACTGATTTTATCGTCCGGTTTGGTTTTAAAACCGAATCTATTTATTCCGCCTTTACTCGTACATGAATTGCGAAAATTTCGCTGAACTTTCAATATAACGAACACTCGAACAGTAAAAAAATCATGCCACTACAACCACACTTATTATTGATTTTGACATATCTAATACATAATATAAACAAAAATATATTCAATAAAATCTCTAAATTCTCGTGAAAGTTCACAAAAAGTTCCGCATTTTTATGATTTTTCTGAAACTTACACATTAATAGCTTAGATTCTGAATGTATTGGTATTGGTAGTAGCAATTATTATTACATTCTGTAAATAATCAGTTAAGTACCAGAGGTTCAGTACTTATTCAGATATGCAATTCCAATAAAACTTGCGTTTTAAACCGCGCGCTTCGAACATAATACCGAGAATTCTTGCGTATAGTTTCGATTAAAATAATGCAGTTTAAATACAATGCGACACAATCGAAATGTCTCGTCATCGAAAAATGCCGTGGACTTGCGTTTTCACCTAAAATCTGAATTACTTGAAGAAATATTTCCCCGAAATGTATTTGAAGGCGCGTTTAAATCGTTTTGTTGGGTTTCAGGATTGCACGGTTTAGTAAAATTAACTTGGAATGGAAACGTGCACAGTCACCATCAGGCCTACTACCGCGAAATTCGTAAATTTCGAGGATTTTTCTCTGTCACTCAAACGAAGGCATCATTAGATTGAGAGAGACAAATCCTCGACTTTTACGAATTTCGTTTTTCGCGGTAGGGCCGCAGATACGAGTATATCGAAGAAGCCAGGGTGCTCACAAATAGATACATACCTATTCTTAATATTTTGATGTTGATATTAAACTCTTATTCCCATAGTTTCATTTGGCACAATCATCACATGGCAAACCTACGTTACGGAGACGTATCCTTCGCATATGATCATGTTCCTACCTAACCTACTTATACTCTGTTTGATTTGGTGTTTAAAAAAAGGTAACAAACAATCTTGCAGTATCTGTTTATTGAAAACTACGAGTAGAAAATAAGTTTTAGCAAATATTCATAATATAACAAGGAAATACGTATATTAAGTACCTAGTTTGGATTGTTATATGCATTTTTCAATAAAAAGATACTGCAAGATTGTTTACCTTTTTTTAAACTTACACCAAACCAAACGGAACCTATTTAGTTGCCAAGAAAATTCGGCCAAATGAAAGTTGGAAATTAATAATTTGGTAAATGTTAGTATGCCAACCAACCATCTGCCATAAGTTGGTTGGGAAGTAAAATTAGGCGAAAAATTTTTAGGCAAATAGCACACCACAATTTCGACATCTCATTATTAGGCAACTTTACAAAATGTTGTTAAACTTTACTGAAGTTATTCAGAATCAAATCACCTATATATTTGTCAATGTTTATCTAGAACAAAAAGTAATCGTCCTAGATTAGATCACACAACATATGACCTGTTTTGTCTTTAATACGCCGCCGGGTCGTATTACCACAGATACTCGAATCCGACACTGCTTACGGGGAAATACTTCATAAAATACCTAATTCAGGCATTTTAGAATAGGCTGACCAGGTCCTGGGCCTTTGTGGGACAGTCCCGATAAATAAATAAATATCTTGGGACATCTTACACGAATCGACTTAATACACTAAGCTCAATAAATGGTTGTGATGTGGGTACTTAAATATACAGCCACGACCAAGGAAGAAATATTTGTGACAAATAAATACGCAAATAATGCCCTCGCCGGGATTCGAACCCGGAACCTCCAGCTTTGTAGACAGTCACTACCAACTAGACTACGAAGGCTGACTCACTCACACACAAAAAGACAGATCTGACAAATACTACTCTTAGCAAAAAAGTATACGAGTAGTTAAGGTATAAGTAGGTACAGTAAAAGCTATCAACTATATTCCAAAATAATGTCTACAGTCCAAAAGTAAAAAAAAACTATTCATGTCTAAAAGTTTAATGATGAAATCATGTTTCAATTCAATGTCGATGTTCTTTTTACAGTGATCAAAGTTTAATCATTTATCCAATAACTGCAAAATTCGAAATCACACCCTTACAAAGATAACAGGAGTCAAATTTGGACTGGGATCTTTTTAATTTTATTAGGACTTTTACGGAAGGTATCTCTAGAATTCCCTACCGCCTTTGCACTATCATTCTAAATATTATTTTTCATGTAATCGCGGAAAACTTAGGTATGCCAATATCGCATTTCCTCACACGACACTTGCGTAACCGGACGTATCTCCAGTCCATACCATGTTTCTAATTCATGAATGAGATCCCAATCCGGCAAGGTGTCTTGTTCTATCACAATTAAAACACAAAACCGCCACAAGTCCTTAATATTCCAAACTTATTATCAACCTTGTAGCATTACATTAAGATTGCTATTTGAAGCTGCTTCATAATCAGTTACCGTGCAGTTTTAAAACGTGCTATGACATTGCAGTGTTGCAATTGTTTTGCGTCAGTCGACAGTTTTAGACGAAAACAATGTTTCATTGATAAATGGTAATTCAATTCTTTACGAAATCTTCGGTTTTCTAAAGGAAATTGAGTTTTTATAGTATCCTGCATTTCAAAGTAGGTATATTTCGTTTGTTAAAATTGTCTGAAAATATCACTTAACTCATAGGTGTACATCCAAAAGCCCTTTTTTCATCAAGTAGTGTCATTATTATGAAAAAACTATGTATTAAATGATCATAACATAAGAACACTAGGTATTACATACATGTGCAATGCACATTCATTACGTTTTTACCTGTAAGTAATTTCTCTTTTGCATAAGGATGAAACTGACCAAAGTAACCCATTATCGTTTGAGTCGTTTGACTCATTACTTACTGTCAAATGGGATTTAACGTTGACCACAAAATCTGCCGATTCTGACTATTTTAGTATTCTTCGTGGTAAGATCAGGTATAAAGGCAAGTCATTTAAATGACAAGTAATTTGGATGAAAGTTCACTGTTATTCTCTCAGGATATCGTACATACATATTCATTTTACGTAACCCTACTATCTTTTAAGGTATAATGTCTAATCTTTAGAATAGTCATGTAGTAACATATGTATATCGCATAAAACACCTACGATTCTCTCATATTTCATTTAAGCTAAAAGCTTTGGTTGGGTGAAAATACTTTTCGTTGTCTTGTTTCATACCACTCTGTCACGCTTTTAGTTGCTGTTTCGACTCAGTAGATAATCCATACATCAAAAATTAGAAACAAAACATTACCTCATACAAAAATCACAACTGTGTCACGTTTTTAGGGACACAAAATAAGATAAGGAAAAGAATTTTGACCCGGTTACTGTAAAAAAAATAAAAGTCAATGAAACAAGATAGATTTTTAGATTCTGTTAGGTATTAGCATCTGACAATAACAGTTTAAAGCGAGCAAAGTCTACGACACGTAAGTCGTTCATTACTGCCGAAGTATTGATTACAAATTATCTTTCTTAATCTAAATACCTCAAGATAACATGTCGCTATAGAGCGGGCATCCGAGAATAGCCATAAAAACAACGATATCTTCTGTCGTGAGTCACCTGCAAATATCTATAACTGCGAGTATATTCTATCAGGTCAGGAGAAAAGGGCCTATGTTTACTATACCTTCCCGTAAACATGTGGCGTTTTGGAGTGGATCATTTCTATAGGCTTTAGCAGAGACTAGGGTGTCGACGGCACTATTGATTTTTATGCCCTAACCGCGGCAGACTATGCAAATAACGAATACCTACGCAGGTGAAACACTTGTGTACGTGCGACAGAATCCGACGAGACAAAGGGCATGAATCAGACAAAAAGCTTTGTTTTCTAACTAAATAATAGCGATCGATATTGTTGTGGAGCCGTCTCTGGTATGATTGCGCGCGCCATCTGTTGTTGGGTAGCGAACAACGCGACAAAGAAAGCAGCTCCAAAGATTGTTTAGCGCATTTTCAGTTAAAACCCGGCTTAGTAACATGACGAATTGAATAACACAATGCAAATCTATTAACTGATTGACGTACGTGTAACCTCGCACCCACAATGAGTGTTACATCTCATTGTATTATTTTAATAAAACCATCTACATTAGTATTACCAACTAACCGGCTGAGTCACCCATTGTAGGTTTTCTTGGAATAGGAAAATGAAAGCAATGCGTTATTCAAACAGAGAATCAATCGTAATCACACTGTTTTGTCGTTGCAGAAATCAAAACAGAAGAGGTCATCAGGGAGGCGAAGATCGAGACGAACGAGATGGAAGACGTGAGGGCGGACAAGCAGGAGCCTAGAGTGACAAGGACCACAAGCATCGACAGCGATAATCGTTCGGACAGGAGCGAGGAAGAGGACTCTAGAAGAGCGCGCAAAAGGGCTGCATCCACATCGCCTTCCCCGATGCCGCTCGACAAACGATTAGCACGATTCGAATGCCCCAAATGCGGCCAACATTTCGAATCTGGCAACGCATGTGATCTCCATCGCTTTACCGTCCATGGCGATGAAACGCGCGGCTTCAACGATCTCACTTTCGTAGATTTCTCCAGCAAGAAGTTTCCTGAAATAGCTAGAGGAGTCTGCGAGCGAAACCCTCACGTTTCCATCACAGAGCAGAGGTACCGATGCGAGATGTGCTCCAGAGACTTTCCATGCAGACAGGCGTTGGATATTCACAGAAAAACTTGTGCCGACCCCGTCAGTGTCCAGAGCCCTGAACGCATCGATCGCAGGGAAGACTTCTTCGCCAAACTCGACTTGAGAAACCGATACGGTATTCCCGGCACTTTGACGCCACCCATGGAACGCTTTGCTCCCAAATTCGAAGATTCTCATTACGCAGCTAATGGCATCCGTCACATTGATGCCGCGAGAGACTTAGCCGACATTCAGTCCATCTTAAACGTAACATCAACTGGGAGTCTCCTAGAAAGACTGACTGGTACTAGAGTGCCTTTGGAAAGTTCTGTCTTGACTCCTCCTGATACTATTGGCAAGGAAAGGGAACAAGAGGAGACGCAAGATAATTTCGCGGCCGAGTTCAGGCGAATGAAACTTAGGGGTGAATTCCCTTGTAGATTATGCCCGGCTAAGTTCCCTAATCTTCGAGCTTTGAAGGGCCATAATAGAGTTCATCTCAGTGGAACTGGACCAGGGCCTTATCAGTGCAACATGTGTCCTCATGCATCTCTAGATAAAGCCGCTTTGGTAAGACACATGAGAACGCACAACGGCGATCGGCCTTATGAATGCGCCGTCTGTAACTATGCCTTTACTACGAAAGCCAACTGCGAACGGCATCTCAGAAATCGTCACGCTAAAGTCACAAGAGAAGACGTCAAACGCTCAATCATTTACCATCCTTCAGAAGATCCTAATAACGACGAAGTCAATACCAAGCTAGCACGCGATGAAGTAAAGCGGTCCTTAGCGTTCCATACGCCTCCTGAAAACGAAAGACGACCTGAACCCTCCGGCCGGGAGACCCCCTTGTCGCACTTCGCGCCTAGCTTTATCACCGATAGACACCCTGTCGCATCGTTAACACCAAAACCTTTAGATATACCTATCATACCTAGAGACCCCGAGCCGCCTGCGCCCAGAATCAAAGTGAAAGGCATCGGGCAGCTGACGCGAATACCTGAATACAGGCCGCCAGAATTCCCTATCAAAAACGATGACGTCGAAGACTATGATGAAGAGACGCCAGTAGATCTCAGCACCAACGACAACTGTGACGTTCTCGATCTCAGCAAGAAAAAGCGTGACGTGGATGAAGACGTGGAGCCTAAAACCAATTCTCGGCCAGCATTCGAACCGGATCCGGCCACGGTCGCTTTCGAGAAGACTCAATTACTCCTGGCTCAGCAGAGACTCTTCGAGACTTCCCTCCCCAAAATCGACCCCTCGTACTACGCTACCCAGCTCTCTCAACTTTACGCGGGGGGTGTTCCTGGTTTACCAGGTCTGCCCGGTCTCCCGCCATCCTTTCCTATCAACCCATACTTTCTTCAGCCATCTTTTTTTCCCCACCCATCTGATTCACAAGAGCTGGCCGAAATAAAACAGCGTATTCAGAAGGAGATCATTCGCGGACTTAGCATGTCCGGCGGTCGACTAGTAACAGGGGAACAGGAGGCGCAACCTAAACAGGAGCCCGAAGAGGAAGACCAAACTCGAGATAGTTCTCCGGTCCCGCCTCCTAGACCTGAATCTCCACCGAGGCCGATAAACAACAGTCTTATTCAGCAGAACGACTCAGTCAAAATGGTGATTAAAAACGGCGTGTTGATGCCAAAGCAGAAGCAACGGCGATACAGGACAGAAAGACCGTTCTCTTGCTCTCAATGCTCGGCCCGTTTTACGCTCCGCTCCAACATGGAACGACACGTGAAGCAACAACACCCGCAGCACTGGAGTGTCCGGCGACCTGCACCGCGCGCGCCTCCACCATACCCTACCTCCGACTCTCTAGCTGATAGGGTTAAATTCGCTCTCCTAGCTCGGCATTTAGAGCGACCCATCCAGCAGGATCGCTCTCCAATCCGTCGCGATTCCGACGAAGTAGCCGACAACGAAGAAGACGAAGACGACACACTAGTTATAGACGAGGAGCCTGACGAAAAGACGGAGCACCGCGCGGCGCATATAGCCGCTGAAGAAATTTTAATGGCATCCCGTCAGCAGGAATTACACAAAGACTTTGATCTGAAAATCGCCGGGAATCTGATCAACAAGCCGGTGCCGATTGTGGAGAAGCCGGAAGCGGAAGTGCCTGTTCCGGTGGAGCCGCTCATGGTGCCCGTGGTGCCGAGGAGTGACGAGGAAGAAGATGAAGAGGGTCTGGTCGCGTCCACTAGCGAGGGCAACAATTCTGGGAGTGATGAAAACAAGTAAGTACCTACCTATAAATATCATTGACTTTTAAACTGTCGCATATTTTGTATATTTAAAGTTAGTAGGTCTCACGAAAGTTAAAATTCACATACCTACCTAATTATCGCTCCATGATTACACTGCGATATCATAGAAATAGTATTTACTCATAAAAATAAGCTATTACATTCTTGTTTGTCTACACGTTTTAATTTACACAATTTATCTTTATTTATCTAATCTTAAAGACTAGCCTGAGATTTATCAATACAAAATTACCCGCTTACTCTTCAAATCGAAAGGTATAAATAACGCAACTGACATTAATTATTACGTAAACTAGAACGATAGAATTTAATTAGAGTGTTAAATCCATATAAAACGAATAAAAACTATACAATTAAAACTACTTGGCTAAACCAGGTTTTATTGTATTTATATCACTAAGAGTATTAAACACGTATGCCACAACTAACGAAGAAATTTCTTTCAGATCAGAATCGGACACGGGCGCGCTCCCACCAAAGAAGAAATCCGCCTACAGCCTCGCCCCAAACCGAGTGTCATGTCCCTACTGCCACCGCAAGTTCCCCTGGTCCTCCTCCCTCCGTCGCCACGTCCTCACCCACACAGGCCAAAAACCCTTCAAATGCCCCCATTGCCCACTCCTTTTCACCACCAAATCCAACTGCGATCGTCACCTGTTAAGAAAACATGGCGGCTCAGCGAGAGCTATTCTAGCTGAACCAATCCCTGAATCCGTATCTCCTCAAAACGATGTCAGAACTGTCCCAGAACGACCGTTTAAATGCGCATCATGCCCAACAAGCACTTTCTCGTCTTTAGACACTTTGAAAAAGCACATGTCAGCGAGACATGGAACAGGTGACTCCCAGCCAGCGTCACCAAACCCTGATTTAGATGAGAGTGCAAATGGAGAGTTGGCATTCAAGTGCCATTTATGTGAAGGGTCCTTCGGTGACCGGGGAGGGGCGTTGAGGCATTTAGCGAGTGTTCACGCGACGGAATACGATCAGTTGGTGAGCAAAGGGGCGCTGGATGCGGCCAGTGATCGAAGCGAGAGTGCTGATGATGACGAGAAGGGGAAGTTCCCGGATCATGCTAATAGAAAGGTTAGTCTTGAATTCTGTATAAAATTTGGTTTACAGTTATTTTATGACTACCAAATATCTGCTTACATTTTTGTCGGGTTAATTAAAAATATTTTGGGATGGTCACAGGCATACTATGTTTGTGTTACAGTTATTAAGAATTTTAATACTTTAATATATTTTTGATTTTCTGTGCACAAATTAGAGATTTGAGGAAATACGTCAAAAATATATGTTACGTGACGTGAAATTATCGAAAAACACATAAATACGTTTCAGTTAGTATTTTATACTTCAAATTAAAACAGAACTTAGGTCCATAAGTCCAGTGTGAGTCAAGTGCCCCCATTTTATTCTATACTCTTTTTTTTATACTGACACATCGCGTAGATTAGGTCCTAAACTCGCATTAATAGATCGTGTTAGTCCCCCCATTGCGACTGATAGAAAATCCGTCTAACAGCTTCCAACCCCGCAGGTGGTATGCGCCTTCTGCGTCCGTCGCTTCTGGTCAGCCGAGGATCTCCGCCGCCACATGAGGACGCACTCCGGAGAGAGACCCTTCGCCTGCGACCTCTGTCGCCGGCGGTTCACGCTCAAGCACAGCATGCTACGGCATCGCAAGAAGCACCGCGATGAGACTGATGATGAGGAGGCTGTGCAGGAGCGGGAAGCTGTTGGCAATGGGTGAGTTATCTCCAGCGTTGATAATTCCCAGAAAAAACACGCTTCTGTCAACGGTATCTTGGTATGCGCATCACTCCGGTGAGAGATCCTTCGCCTGCGACCTCTGTCGTCGGCGGTTCACGCTCAAGCACAGCATGCTGCGGCATCGTAAGAAGCACCGGGATGAGACTGATGATGAGGCTGTGCAGGAGCGGGAAGCTGTTGGCAATGGGTGAGTTATCTCCAGCGTTGAAAATTCCCAGAAAAACGCTGCTGTCAACGGTATCTTGGTATGCGCATCACTCCGGTGAGAGACCCTTCGCCTGCGACCTCTGTCGCCGGCGGTTCACGCTCAAGCACAGCATGCTGCGGCATCGCAAAAAGCACCGAGATGAGACTGATGACGAGGAGGCTGTTCAGGAGCGGGAAGCTGTTGGCAATGGGTGAGTTATCTCCAGCGTTGAAAATTCCCAGAAAAACGCTGCTGTCAACGGTATCTTGGTATGCATCACTCCGGTGAGAGACCCTTCGCCTGCGACCTCTGTCGTCGGCGGTTCACGCTCAAGCACAGCATGCTACGGCATCGCAAGAAGCACCGAGATGAGACTGATGATGAGGAGGCTGTGCAGGAGCGGGAAGCTGTTGGCAATGGGTGAGTTATCTCTAGCGTTGAAAATTCCCAGAAGAAACACGTTTCTGTTAAAACGGTTCCTTTCGGATTCTTTCGGAAAAAAACGACGAAATTTTCCACTTGCATTTTGGTCTGTGGTGTAATTACAAAATTGGAACGCGAGGAAAAGTAAATTTTAAGAGATGAAAGGAATGACAGTGACAATTACTGTGTCTTTAAAAAACCCGAACAACCGATGGTGTTATAAATCCCCGATAAAAAAAAAATTCCTACATTTTCATCGTTACGCCAGATTAATATTATAATCTGCGAAGTTAGGCAGTCACTGTTGTAACAGTTTTGTGGGACGATATTGTATTTTTTTTTTATTAAATTTGTGTCAAGTAATTCAATAAATAAAGGTAAAAAATACAGACGCACGTAGGACAGTCAAACTATCTATTTAAAATAGTTTTGAAGCTATGTGTAATAAAAATTTGTATCCTTATTATGTAATAAATAAGTGAAAATAAATAAAAAAGGTCGTGTATACATATTATATTTTCACCTTGACTTAGAGTCGATTGTTCAATAAAATGTCTGACCTTTATATTATGTAGCATTTGTTTTTGCAATGTAATGATAATATTTATATTAAATAGCGCGCATAGCGATATGTAAGGACGATATGAAATCAGAGATACAATCGCGTTTCAAATACATGATAGTGACGCAAATGGACCATAAATTAGAAAAGTCAGTCTTAAGATTGTATCGAAAGCTTATGTTATTTTTTATTTCAGATACAGCTACCACGACGACGACGGCTCCGGCAACGAGATCCCGAGCAACGTCAACAACAATAACTCGCCGCCGTCGCACTACGACAATAAACTCAAAATACAGATGACCTCCCGCAAATACTCGTCAGAGGCCGAGAACGACACTGAAAATGGCGGCGATCTCATCGGCAAACTACTAGGGATCCCCGACAAAACTATCATCAATAAACTCCTTTCTTCCCCTGACGAAGCAGCCAAGTTCCTAGGAGTCAATAAATGAGAGTACGCTTTAGTCTTCGTGATGCCCGCTACTATAATACTGGCCCCGCGAGGACTAAAACTGCCGCTGCAAATTCAAACGTCAACGAACCAAACAACGCCATCTAGCAACGAGTAGACGCACTAGCGTATTTTATTCACATTATAAAATTTTATTGCAATATATTTGTGTGTTTTAAATATATCGCTATTCGACTAGGTGCCTTTAGCTGCCTTAAATTGTATTGAAAGTGTATACCGTCCTATTTCTGCCTTAATTATAATCTTAAAGCATGTGGGTGTCGAGCAACGAGTTTTATTTAGTGCCAGTTTTAAAAGTACATAATTGTATTTTTATCTGTAGTTGTAATTATAATATTAAATATAGAATTACGATGTATAAGATTAGGGACTGAATACTGTGTATCTTGATATTTAACTATTGTATTGAGCAGCACGTTTCAGAATCTGGGTGTAGAGCAACAAGCCTGAATTTATTGCATTTCCATCTAGTCGCATTTTCCCGCTTTGGTCTTATTTTCACACTTTTCGATAAACGTAGTGAAGTCCAGCCAAAAACTTGAAGCAAATCCAAAATTTCTAGTCATTTATCTATGTAAACTAAACGTTATTCTTATATCGAACCTAAGCTACGATACCAAATTGCGAGTAATGTTTAAATTTCATGTAAGTAATGTAAGTCAGTTATATTAAATACACCTCATAATACCAACCAATGAATAGAGCTAGAATTCGAGTTAAGAATCTTGTAAGTTTCATTGCATTTTCTATATTTCATCTTTCCTTTCTTACTGTTACTTCAAAAATCTTTTAAATAGGTCTCAACTTTTATTATTCGGATAAGTACTTATATTAATGACATTTTATTTGCTCAAAATCAGCATTTCTTTACAGCGAATTTTAGATACTTCGTAACTATAATAGTTAACATATTGTAAGTTAATAAATAAGATCAGAATGCAAATTAAGGTTATGCTTTCAACCAAAGGTGGACACTGGTTTACCAAATTGGTAAGAAATTTTATTAAATTTATTTGTTAGTTCGTCAGAGTTTTTGAGAATCGTTTTATTTTATTTCTACACGTCTATTGGTGGGGCAATATACTTTATTAAAGGGTTAAAAATCCTGTAGAATAGTTTTAGAATAGATATCAGTCTCCTTAACCGGATCGACGAATCATACGCTAGAATATACCTAAGTCCGATTGTGCTTTGTATATTTTGAATTGCTAATAAAATACCAAATAAATTATATATATTAGAACATAAAAGAAATGTATATTATGAATATTTTAGTATCTAAGTTAGTTTCCCTAAAATCTGGATTGATAGCAATAGTAAGTCACCGTTTGTTTTATTAGTGCTCTAAATATTTGACATATTTGAAACTGATTTAATATAATAATTAATTGTAATATTATTGTACACCAAAGTAATTTAATTAATCATAAGTTGATACAAAATCCTGCTTGATGTCAATTATAGTTAGAAAAAGAGAGTAATTCTCGTCATAATGTTGTGTAATTATTTATTTCACTTAAAATTATTTGCTACTTTTACTTAGGGCCATTTAGCATGACTTTTTATTTTTTCAAGTTTCACCTAGTTAATTATAAGTATTGATAGTTAATTATTACTTAACTAGTAAGTAATAATAGTCTAAGTTAATATTTAAGAGTGGCAACACCGCTTGGCCTTTCAATCGTAGTATTCGTGTGTAGTGTGTCGTTTTTAATAAGTAATTAATATTAATAATGATAAATTTTAAATATATACCAATACTGACTATGTGACGTATATAGTTCTTGACTTTAATTGTAGTAAGATGTTTACTATTCACTTTATGCCTGTCTTTTGTTAATGCAATATGGGTGTCGTTTTAAAAACGTTTTTGTGAATAAAATTTCGTGTAATAATAAACATGGTTTCATTTCTACTTAGATCAATACGTACTTTAACAGTTATCTAATATAGATAACGATTAACGCCTAGTTCCTAAATAAAATAAAGTTATTAAAAGAATTATACATAATACTAAGGGTGGCAAAAATAAGTGCATTCCTGCTGCAAGCAAGGTTTTGATAAGCAGAATATTTTTATAGATTTAAGTTAAATTTTCAGTACACTGCACCTAAAGTACGTATTTACGTCTTTTTAAAAACATGGACCCTTCTGAAACAAACTACCTTCCAAATCCTTCTATTCTGAGTTCCAAACCCTCAAAGGCAACGGGAATGCACTGTTTGACCAATGAGGGTTTTTGATACTTTTTCTGCCGCTATGGGGAGGTGAGATGGCAGCACTGAGCCGACCCTTTAACGAACTGTCAAAATAAATACGCGCATTTAATTTTCAACATATTTATTAGGTTTATTTATTCTGAAAACCATTACTTTAGGCATATTGTTACCTAAAATAAATAAATAAAATAGTTCCAAGTCAATTCTCATGAAACTAACAAAGTTATAGTAATTATTTTTAATACCAGTGACTTTGAGCGCCTGTTTTAGAGTTCAATCTTCAGTTCGACGACCATGTATTAGTCGTAATCCATTACAAAATCAATTCTCTGCCAAATAAAATAGAATTTCAATATTTTAGGCCCAGGTGCCTATGAATAGTATGAATCTGACAGCTGTCGAGACCAGGTGCGTACGAAGCGCCGCCCTGGTGGTAGAAAAATTATCGAAAACCCTCATTAGGATATGGGTTGGTTTAGTCCGTCATGTAACTTCCGTTAGTACAATAAAGCTCTTAAAAATATTCGAATATTGAGCCTTTTTCCGGTGACTGGTTAGTTAGGCATAACTATACTTTTTATCGAAAATTTTGTACTAATGATACCCATATTAGTAAGTATCATTACCCAATAAATAAATACATGATGATCTACCACTTATCGACTACCACGAAATTTTAATATGAAACGAAGATGAAAGACTGCATTCGCTGCCATCTAGCGGCAAATAGAAAAAGTTTAATTGTGTTCGTTTACTACTCACTACTAGATGGCATTAATAATGTTGCCATGTGTTAAATCATAGCAGAAGCTGTTAATTTACAATATACTTTAATTACTTTATCATTTTGAAATACATTTTGTCATTGCTATTAAAAATAATTAAAAGATAATTTTTTGTTGAGTCTCACAACATTCAATGACAATAATAATGAATTTCTGAACGCAACAAAAGCCAACTTCACCCTATAATATAGCCAATCAGCGGTTTAGGATGCCAGCATACAAAAATATCAATGTAATGGGGTAATCATAATTTTACTAAACTTTAGATTATTCATCACACCCTTTCCGAATAGTTTCTTGTAAGGGCCTTTTCCAAGATAAGTAAAAAAAATACATTCAAACTAGGTGAAAGTGGTAACTTTCAGGTAAAAACGATACAATTTTATCACAGTGTATATTGAAAGTTACCACTTTGTTACTTATCATGTCACCAGGATGTTTTGCATATTTCATTCAACAAGTGACACCAAAAGTTCAAAAATGGTAAATAGATACTACAAAAGATTGATTCTTTCGTGGATATATTACGTTTACTATTTATGGGATAAACATGAAGAAATTGGAGGTACTTTCATTATAATTTCCAAGTTCTACCTGAATGGTTGTGTGGTCTATCTGTTCGCTATTATATGTTTATTTTCCTTCTAGTACCTGCGTTATTTCTACCCCTGTTGATAAAATATAATAATATAAACAAAACACAAACAAAAGAGTACAATATATTCTAATTATTTTATCTTAAAAGTAAACTTAACGTAAAAATGTAAAACACAAACATTTAGCTGAATAAAATTGCTTTATAGAAAGTAAAATGCTGAATAGAATTGCTATATCTGAATAAAAAATTATATTAAAAATATCTTTAACTAAAACTCAAAAGTAAACTATCTACTCGAATAGGCTCAAAGTTCCCGGCGCAAAAGTGCCCATCAGACTCGCAGCGATTCCGCGTTGAACCGCAATGCCAAACTTTGCACCATGAATAAACCGGAGCGGGAGTCATGACCCAAATATAACAATAATTTAGCACTAAGTAAGTAGAAACAAGGATAATGAGCAGTGATCGGTTTTTTGGTTTCACCTGGCGGGTCTCCTATAGTAACTTGAAAAATAAACTTTTATTATTTATACCTATTTCCATGCAATTTGCCATGTTTCTGTTCAAAAAAATATGTTATTGTGTGTGTAATATGATAGTCACACCCGTCATTTTTTTATACACAAAATCCCGCGAGGGAGAATCCAAAAAACCGATCACTGATAATGAGGTTTTATTTCATGACAAAAGTGACTCTCTGCTGAGACCAAGTAGCAGAAAAGTTGGTATCAGTCGCGAAAGCTGAGTAAATGAGTTCAAAGCCCAACACGGGTGTTGTTGAACTTATTATTATTATATCTTATTTAACATTATTATATCTTATTTAAAATCACTAGAGATTGTTCGGAAAGTAATAAAGGTATGTGAAATGTATAGGCCTGCCTTATTGCGCCTTCACTCTCCGCGCAAAGTAAATGTATAAGTCGGACACGTTTCAAAAATCTACCTACTCTATTGTCATTGTCACAACACGTCACACACTAACTTTTATGTCATAACTCATAATTGGTAAAAAAATGTTTTGAGCTGGTAACTCCATACGTGAGTGAAGGAATTTTTAAGAAATAGAAAGAAGTCGCTAATTTATGCGATACGGCGTCTTCATTTTGAGTTTCAATTGCTTAACTTTTTAAGACAGTTGCGAAACATTACGCTGTGCCCTTGTATAACGACTAGAGATAGTTCATTTGAGAACTATAGTTCTAAAAAATAATAGGTAAGCTTGTTTTCTATGCAGTAAGCATTTCACATAGTGACGTAGGTACACTATTTCTTTCGGTGGCCTTTGCCGAAACAATTACAAACTATGAACACCAAACACTAATGTGTAAACAATATTCAACCTATGTTTGGTTTATTTCACGTGTAGTTTCTCGATATTTATGGTTTTTAGTGTTTCTAAACATTGTTTACATTGCAGGTATTTAGAATATAATATCCAAAATGGGCGATCAACAGTTTTTCCTGAAATGGAACGATTTTCAAACGAATATGGTGACTTCATTCAGGCATTTACGGGACGAAAAAAGCTTCACCGACGTGAGTAAACAGAGTTATGGTCATCTCCAGTGCTGTTTTGATTACAAACAAACAAATATGGCATTTTAACCTCACACAATTTCATTCTTGAAAGCTTTCAAAATTTACATCTTTTTTGTGTTCTTGTGCTTTCTTAAAGTATTTTGATGTATTTTTGTTCACTGAATGCTTTTGAAGCTATCACTTACAGTACTAAAGAATCTAGACACTAGCACTAGAGAATGTAGGTATCTGGAATTTAGAAGTAAGAGCCAAAGGTCAAGATAAGATCATCAGTTTAAACTACAATAGTCTGTCAACTATTTTGTGACGATATGTATGCATTGTTTATAAAAATAATGGACTAACTTTTACTTGACCACATATATATGGACCTACTGGTCCCAAAGGTCTTTGAAAATAGAATGTTCTAATTTTGACAGTAAATATAATTCAATTGATTTGTGTTTACTTGTTATCAATCAAATTGTACACTAACAATTAGCAGAAACAATGTGAAATAATGTTTCATAAAAAATATATATACATCACAGCTCAAATTGTAATTGATAGGTAATCCTATTTCTCATACTTTATTTTCAGGTGACCCTAGCTTGTGAAGGCCAGACATGTAAAGCACACAAAATGGTGCTCTCAGCATGTAGTCCATACTTTAAAAGCTTACTAGAGGTGAGTAAACCTTTATAAATTTAACCTTTTTTGTGAAAAAATCATAGATAAAGCAGACTAGTACTTTGTTATAAAGTTATAATTGTATCTGTTATTAACAAATTTTAAAGAACTATACTTTCTGCTATCTGTCCCTATGTATAGTCATACCATTGAAACTAAGGAACAGATTAACAGTAGGCCCCCCACAAGGATGCACTGTGGTCCCGTAGTAGGTCATAGAGGTCCAATGACGATGATTGAATTATATCATTATCTTTATCCTAATTACTTACCTATTAGTCATATTAAGTCATGGTATAAAAATAATTGCAACTAGTTTTATAGAACATTTATGTTTGGTCATCTGAAGTGAACACAACGGATAAGTCCTTGTTACTAGTGTTATCAAGAAGCTCATTAGCGTAATACGCGACACGAGTTTTTTCAAAAAAAAAATATTGTTACGCGTTAGCTTTGCAATGGATATTCAAGTTGAAGGTATGCATTATATGTTTTGTGGTTTTTTTTAAATTATGAATACATAATATATTTACTAATGAGGTGCTACGCCAAGGCAGTTAAGTCGCAATACTATTTAGTGTTTTCTGATTTTTATCGAAACTTTTAACTGCAATGCCGGCGATGCCCGTAATAAATGATATATGATAATGTTTATTAAAAACTCAATTTTACGAATAAATTAAGAAATTTTGCGTTGACTTGCGATTGTGGGCTATAGAAGAGGTCTACGCCTTGCGTTCAAAGGCGTAGAACATGCTACGAAAAAGCTAATTTTTATTTAACTGTTTATTTATTTATTTTAGGTACAAATTTTAAGTGTTTTTTATAAGAATTCTTATTTTTGAGACTTGATTGTCTGTTAAGAAGACCGATTGCGACATTGAAGGAATTCGTCAAGTGTTTCAAACACTATCACAGTTACTGCCAGATGTTGCAAATGTCAATACCGATAACTTACATGAGAAGATTTCTCACTTATGCAAGAGAATATATTATTATTCGTTATTTAAACAGCAACAGGAAAAAGATCCAGCGATCAAAATCTCGTATGTTAAAAAAATACAGTGATTGCCTGAACAACATTGAAGTCTGTAATCTATCGAATGAAAATGTAGATAGTACCGTGCACCTAGCAGAGTGCCTGCCGGGTAGTGATTGTTCTTCAACGAGTGGTCATAATTTTAGAAAGGATTTCATGGACTGCAGCAAAAGGTTCAAACGGCGCAGATTTGCGGAGCTAGCTAAAGTAGATCATTCTACGATAAACCCTTTGCATAGTGAATCCAGTCAATCTCACATCAATTCTGTGGATAAAGTGTTATCTTTTATAAATGAGGCAAAGTTGAGTAATCATCAGTAAAATTTAATGAAAGAATTGATCAATAAGAAGTCTCCGAATGCGTTACCATTATATCAAAAAAAGTTGGAGGCTAAGAAGCTGTGTTATCCATCATCATCAGTGAGTTAAGTTACGGAATCATCTGCCGAAATAGAATCACAATATTTTTGGACCATACAACATGCAGAATACTAGAACCACGAAAAGATTTTGTAAAAAATATTGATCTCACTAACGAGTTTGTTTAAATAGGGAAATGGGAGTTTGATGGGAGTACCGGGCATAGCGAATATAAGCAATCATGTATGTAGTAAATTAGTTATAACTAGTTATGAAATTATTACAAGTCATAAGGAGAGATGTTCATTAGGAGACACGTAGATTGTATATTTTAATTGTAGGTATACAATTTAATTACAGGTAGAACTATTTAGAATGTAATAAGATAATCATTCAGGACAGTAATTCGTTTAAATTAGATGTAATTAGTTTAAATATATTTTCTTTTATTTTTATTTTCTTACCGATATAATTTAAGTGCTCTATTACTGTTACTGTTACAAACTATGGTTCTATAAACCTAATAAAATATCGTTATAGTACTATAGTTTGTTTATTTAACTGTAATTTACTATAATATTTCATAATTACATGCTTTGGCATGCATTAATGCAGCTGTTAACTGCGCGAAATGCCTATGACCGCCCTTCTTAGGGCGCGGGACCACAGTGGGATGTAGTGAAGGTTACAAGAGTCCGTTGGATGCAAGTGGCACAGGACCGGTTATTGTAGCAATCTTTGGGGGAGCCTATGTTCAGCAGTGGACGTCTTTCGGCTGATATTATGATGATGAACAGATTTTGATGCAGTTTTTTTAATACTTGAGTGATTCAAAAGGCAGATTTTAGTGTCACTAGTAAAGTATAAATTTTGTTGATAAAAATGTTTATTACTGTGATGTCAATGTAAACATGCACAGGATGCAAAGTAATATGATGATTGATGACTCAACATTATTATGTATGTTATGAAATTTGCATATTTGCTTCCAATGTAGATTTTTGTCAATTCTATTTTTGAAAGATAACCAGCAGTAGTTATTATAAGAAAGGCAGTGGTAAATATATGGCGGATTGGACTGAACAAAGATTCAGCTTGTTATGTTTTGGAGAGACGCTAGGCCGGAATTGTGCGGGCTGTCAAGCATTTGATGTGGTCATTCACCTCGTTGCCGCAGCTGAAGGTTAATGCCTCGGCTGCATTCCTTCTTCCTCTAAAGTAATTCAAACCTTCAGCACTTCATACATTGTTGTCGACAAAATAATTACTGGAGGAATTTTGGCTTTTACCCAGCAGTAAAACACATGCTTGAAAAAAAAATTGTCAATGTACTACTTGCTAGTGTGCTGAATAATGTCCTCTGTTTCTTCCCAAGTTAAACATAGGTTAATAGACTATTAACCCTATTATAATTTGTGTAATAAAACACATTTTTCTATTATTGCAGGAGAACCCATCAAAGCACCCCATAATAATCCTGAAAGATGTCTCGTACCTCCACTTGCAAGCTATCCTGGAATTCATGTATGCGGGAGAAGTGAATGTGTCCCAAGAACAGCTACCAGCCTTCTTGAAGACTGCTGCCCGTCTTAAGGTATCTTCATTTTTTGAGGCAAATAATCCTAAGCCAGTGACTTCAGTTGCATCCCTATGATACTTACATGGGCAAATCAACTTTTAAACTGACTCTGTTTTGACCATTAAGAGTCCCCAGGAAGCAATGTCCAAGCTGAGGTTCAGGATAAGTGTCACAGGCTGTTGTTGTTTCACCTGAGTTAGGGCTCTAGGTATAAAGTGAGAGTGTGCTAGCCTTCTCCCCTGGGCTAGTGCTTTGTTGGACTTTTATTTTTTTAACAAATTTCTTAGTTCACCCTTATTTATAAACCACAAAATCTATTTAGAATAATTATTTTTCTACCGTATTTAAATAGTATTGTCGAGGGCGTAACTTCGATGTAAACTATGTTTTGGTTGTAATATCCAGCTGAACTGACCATGTTTTTAGGTTTAACCCTTTGTATGTCTAAGCACTGATCAGTGACGAGGAAACTATTAGAAAAAAATAGGGGTTAAAATGCAAAACTTACACTATTTTCTTTCTCTTGACTACTTACTTTTTCTAGATATGTTTTATCTCATTGTGTTTACAAATTTTCACAACAATACATCATGTGATTTTAAAATACGAACGTAGCTATGTTTGTATGGAGAATTGTGCTGGCCGTGCACTCTTAACCCTTAGGTGCATACAGTATCATAAATGATACGACCGAAATGACACATGTCGAAATAAGTAATCAATTGCGACTGACACACTGAGCAACAGAGTTCTAATTGGCATCGATTGTTTACATAAGTCATTTCAGAATTAAAATGTGTGATGCCATATGCACCTAAGGGTTAACCTTTTAAAGGCCCGCCATACAAGGGAAATATCTAAAATCTGGCATCGATATTTTACCTACTTGGCAACATTATTTCCTAATGTTGATTTCAGACTGAAAATTTTACAAGTCTAAACAAATGCAACTCAGTTCTAATTGAATAGAATTTAAATTTGTTCGATGCTAATAAGTACTGTACGGCAGTAAGAATACATTTGTCACCACCCCAACTCGTCCCGCGAGGGTCGTAAGAGTCGACTAAGGAATTGGAAGTGTCGCTGACCATTTTTTGATTTGATTGATGACAGGCAGCAGCGTCATCATAGTGGACACATTAACCCTTAAATGCTTGATTTTTTCTTTTCCAAAAACAAAATGTGCATACGTAATAGCGTCGTAACGTAAGCACGTGAAAAATATAAAAAAAAATCTGTGGTCATATTTTGGGTGTAATTTGTACTACTAATCAAAATTTCGATACATCATAAATATCCATTTTTTGCAAAATCGTGCATGTAAATAGCAAAGTATATTAAATTCAGTAATTGTAAAATCGTTATGGTATGAATTACAAAATTCCAATAAAAAATAATTTCTTACTTAGTTAAAAACCGCTAAACGCACGCAACGAAAACAAATTTCCGCCATCTTGCAAGTAAAGCAAACACATGTAAGTTTTTTTTAATACAGTTACGCCAACGAATCAGTAGTAAGTTTGAAAGTTCATTAAATTTCCTTGCAAAATTAACCTTAAGAACATAATATACATATCTAGTTTTCAAACACCAACTACGTTTTTGTTATGTACGATACATCGTACACCATGCATTTAAGGGTTAATGCGATCGCCAATCCGCTTGCCCAGCGTGGTGATTATGGGCATTTACCTCCTAATGCGTCTATACGCCTAGTTAGTAGGAGAGGCCTACGTCCAGCAGTGGATTGAGATATGTTGATGATGTTAATAAGTACTACAGGTAGGACCACTGGCATTACGAGGTTAAGATAGCTTCACATACTAATTACTCTGACATTCCAGGTGAAAGGACTAGCCGAACCGCCCCCACAGATGCCCAGCATCAAGCGGGAAGGCTAACATCTCCACCAGCCACCCTGGGACCCCAGCAGTTTTGTATCTAACGTTCCTGGACATGCTAACTTTGTAAGTGTATGCCACTAAACCATAGCCAAAGTCAAAGAATCACTAACAGATTGTGTTAAGGATCAGAAGAGCTACCGATGAATGCGATTTAATTTAGGACCTAAACCATAACCTCAAAAATAATTCGTTATTTCAGTTCCATAGAATAACTATCAAAAATCGACAAGCTGAACCAACTAAAATGAATGGCATTGATCACCACCCAGTTAGTTTACTGTAGTTATGCAGAAAACCATAGAACATTTTATATGTTTAAGGTTAAGACAGATTGACAAAAAGAAGTTGGTCGCATTCTGCAAAACTATGGTCAGTTTCATTAGATAATCTCTGTAAATTGGAAGAAGTTACGAAAAAATGTTTCAATGTAAACTGATTAAATTTTTTAATTTGACGGTTAGAATGAAAGATTAATGTGAGTTGGATAATTTTTACGTAATTATGTCCAATTCCCAAGATTTATATGCATTACCAGGTTTCCTTTTTGATACAAATCGGGTTAATCAATTTGATTGCAGCATTAAGGGAATCTAGGTTTGTTAGAAGAAATAGCTCACCCAATTGTAAAATCTGGAGAAAAAACTTATCACAATATTCTTTCTTTGATTTTGGGCTACAATAGAGGTCATAATAGTATATTACGGCGCGGGCGGTGAATCCGTAAATGCCCTATATCGCAGGTGTTTGTGGCCCAAACCGAAGTGCCATAAATATCTGGGGCTTTACGAATTACCGCCCACGGGTTGTACACTGACTTTTACGTCTTGCCTTGGTCAGAAAGTGTTTTCTTTTTTCGTGAAAAGCGGGCAGTAAAACGCACTTATGGCCAAGGGTGACGTAAACACAACAAACCTTGGTTCAAGAAATTTACACATATTTTATTTATGAACTCTACATCAAGATTACCATCAATTGGCAAGGCAAATACATCTGAGGAGTGTCTTTTTAAAAAGGCTTATTTTCACTTTGTCAATAGAGATTATTTCTCTTATAAAAACGTAGAAAAAATAGCCCTTGTTGATAGTGGAAATAAGCCCTTTTGAAAAGACAACACCTGTCCAAACAACAACAACAAGAAATAACAATGTCCAAAACGTTACAGATTCAAAACTTAGCAGTAAGATCTCAGGCTAACATGAAACTATATTTGACATAAGCAAAGATATTAAAGTTACTTACACCATAAGGTAATACATCATGTTTCCGAAAAGGTGGAATATTCTCGGAAATATCTGGATTTTTTTTAAAGATATAGAAAATACAATTAATTAATGACAATTCTCCTTCGAATGTAGCGAGAACTTCCCGAAATTATGAACACTGACAAATTATTCATACACAATAGCGAATCTCTGTTAATTATCTTTTCTGTACAGATGGTGCTTTTTTAAAGCACTAGTGTGAGAAGTGGTTCATCGGTCGAAACTTCGGAGGGCCATCTGTACTGAAAATCGTCGTACGATACACGTGCGAAACGTGCGTAACTCGTGTAGATTTAAAACACTCCATTCGGTCGTGTTTTAATTAATCGTCACTAGTTTTGTTTTTTTTTTTCGCACTTGTATCGTAATGTACTATTTCTAAACGCATTTTTGTGGAATCATGTTTTCGATTGTGTGTATTAAGACTATTGAAGTCACGAATAATGCTCTTAATGCATTTAGCAATATTATAATAGCGTTTTAGCACACTGATGAAAATTGTAAATTGCGCAATGAGTGGCGAAAATATTCGCACATTTAGCACATATTTTACAGTACATAATGGCATTTTTGATTTTTGAACTAAAAGCGCCATCTATACTGTAAAAGTGTTCTCTTTTTCAATACGGATTTTATTTAATTCACAGCGTGCACTTAGGTTGGGTCGCCATAATATCGAAGCGGCCAAGGATAAAATAATTGAATATGAAATATGAGCACCTTAGCCAGCCTGATATTTATGGCGATTGTACTAAATCACAAAATCATCCTGACCGAGATACAAATCTTACAAGTTACTGCTTTAAAATGTTTCTAAAGATATTCAAGTGTTGCAAATATTGTTTACATTTTAGTTATAGATGCTTTCTAAACGCAGCACAGAAGGAACCTGTAATCCCATAAACAATAAGTTACCTAACAGCCAAAGTCTCGTAAAAGTAGTTTTTTCCACAACTTTATACAGTCAAAGTCAACGATATTCGGCAGTTTTACCTATAGTGTACTTACTAGAGGCAGACCTAAGTTACTCAAGTGATCGGAAGAGACCAGCACGCAAATGATTCGATCTTTTATTGAGGCTATTAAAATCTCAGTAGCTAAGCACCACCAACATCTGTCATCCATCAAGGCTTCTATCACTGAGTATTTCCATGTTTTTTTTATTTATTTAGGACCTCTTCTCGCGTAATGTTGACAACTTGTGAACTTAACATTCTTCTGAGTTATAAGAACATATACTGGCTACTAAGAGGGACAACATTATTCGTAAGCTAAGATATCTAAAGGTATCGCAAATATGTAAAGGTATTTTTGACTTTGACTGTATCTTTGTACTCATAGCTGTTACTTAAAATTCAATATTTCAAAATATAATCCTTTCGAATCCTTTTTGACAAACCGTTTCCAATGAAGCTGTTGACAAATTAAGCAACAAATGGACCATTAAATGCACTTGAACGATTTTAACAGCTATGAGTGAAAAGCATTTGGTTCATTCTGTGCTTAAAACACCACAATAGTACTTCTACCAATGGTTGCCTTACTATTATCGAGGTAGATCTTTAATGAAATAGGTACATTGATTTTGTAACAACGCATTTTTTTTATAATTTTTTGCAAATCTGTTTGCCATATTGATAGGATAAATATTATTAAATCAAATAACGATTTTCTACAAGAATATCTGACCCTGCCCGGAATACAACGCTGACACCTGTCATTTTAATACATTATCTGTTAAAAAGTGACATTAATGACAGGTTAGAAATGACCGTTGATTCAATGACATGCCTTTGAATATGTAAATCGTAAGCGATCTGTACTGACCGCTACATAGGCTGTATTCTCTGACAAGCTATCTATAGCTACGTGCTGTCACTTATATTTTACATCTCAATATAGTTTAACGCAAAAATCAAAGCATGTCAGTGTATCGCAGTGGTAGCAGGTAGGCTATGTAACGTCTATCTAATTTCTTTGTTTTTGGATAAAACATGGATGGGCATGCGGTTGAAACGCTCGGCGTATTGCCCTGATACATTTATAGCAATAGAATACCTCAAAGAAAATATTTACTTCAAAGGGTGATATATCAATGTACGGTTTCATTATCATTGATAATAGTGTCTCTATCTAATAATAAGGCTGTTTTTGTTAACCCCGCAATAATTCTGTGAATATAATGTCTAGTAGGGCGAATTTTTATTTTGCTGTAGTTTTTTCAATTTTTCCAAATTTGGATATTTTCATATTTTTTCTACTCAGAATCGCGAGCTCTTTCGATCCTCATTAGCAGAAAAAAGTGTCCCAAGAATTCCATACATTTTTTTGTCTTCCACTGAGTTACGGTCGAAGAAAGTGTATGAAAAATAGTAATTCAATGGAATTTTTTTTAGGGCACATTTTTATTTCTATCAGGATCGAAGAGCTCGTGATTCTGAGTATAAAAAATGTAAAAAAGTCCAAATTTGGAAAATTTTAAAAAACGACAACAAAATAAAAATCCGTACGTTTTTATAATATTTTAATTTAGTTATGATCCACACCTGTTCTAATTTTTAAGGATACAGCTATTTTTCATAATCATAAATGCAGTCATTTTTTTATCTTAATAATTATCTCTTAGTTTTTTTTATGTGACTGGAAAGAAGTTTCAATTATGTTTGTATAATTTGACTAAACATTTTAATATCAATAGGTGCAATGTTTCTTTTCACATAAGATTATTGTATTCTTTTAATTATTATGGGCAACGTATGTATGTATTTGACAAGGTAAATCCATTGTACTGATATATTGGCGTAAGGATTTTTTTTTGGATTTTTTTAAACTTACTTTTTTCTATTATCCAATTGTTTTTAGGGTGATTCACTCATGAATATCTAACGAAACTATCTTTGTTAGAAATCGTCGCTATAATCAATCTCTGATCTACAGCAATTCAATTCATGGAAATGTCAACTTTCTCTTAATCGGAAATCGGCTGGTTTTCCCATCAAGTTAGTTTTGCAGATACAGGTTGGGTATAGCGGCGACTTCGATTATTTTATAAGACTGATTCACGACCTTTTGAGTCCTTCTTTCACATTTTGTAAGTATTTTCTAACGTTTTCCCTATAAACATGTCCCTATGGACATAGATCTCGAAAGTATGTAATCAGACTTATAAAGTAAATGAACGCCCATCTCTAGTTTTAAGCTATCTTAGACGGCACCTAGTTCTTGTGCTTACAACTTCAGTATATTTTTGTAGAAAGAATGCCATTAATTTACCCTACTTCTCGTAGTTGGATAAATCCTTGGCATTATTTTTATTCTTATTTCAACCACGCTCCATATGACCTTGGCTTTCTGATTATTTAAGTATTCAAATCTGAAATAATATAGGAAATGTGCCTTTTCTTGGTTAGAACTAAGCTTTTCAATATCACTGTCTCTTTCAAACGCTATTGTTTTGAGAGTGACGGTTGTTTTCAGGCGGTAGTTCTAACTATGTAGTATCCTTCTAAAAACATAGTCGTATAATAAGTTTAAACAACTGATTCTTTAGTAGCTAATTATATAATCATTTTCCCTTCATTTTTACTGTTCAAAGTCATTGTACAGTTGCCATCAGTGATATCTAAGCGGCCACGGTGATCTAAAATATCTGAACTCACTCTAACGCCACGTCAATAGAGGCTTGCTCAGTTAATTGTGAGCACCCTGGCCGTTCCTATATATCTGATGCCGATTGTACCGGAAAGTATATATTGTGTAATTGTTATAGTGACAGTAATAAGTATTAAAATAACCACCAAATATAATAACAGAATCTCCGTAATATAATTAGGCTAAGGCAAGCTTATATGGAGCCTTATGTTAGTGAATGTTGTAAAAATGTAAATCTGATAGATATTTTTAGACAGGAAACATGCTGAAATATCACATGAAGCTAGTTTGTAATGATTGAAATTATGAAAGATTTGTAATTTTTAGATAATACAAAGGATTACAATAATTGAAGTTTTCATTTGTTTCCCTGTTTGGTTACTTACTTGATAATTCGAGAAATCACACCCTTGCATAATTCACCAATTGGTTTTTTTTTTCAATGTACATTATTTAAAATATTTTCGATTTATAGAGCTTTAGACATTTTACGGGTTTTATACAGGGTGATCAATCCAAATGGGTCAATGTTAAGAAATTCAAAACTGTGAGAGGTAGCGAATATTGTTCTTAGGAACCATGAATTTAGTGACAATAACTAGACTACTTTAGTGATTACATTGATATATTTTTATATATCAACCAGCAAGCTTTTTTTTAATCCATGCTTCCATTTTTACTTCAAGCTAATATCGATGCCTTGCTTCCTAAGACAAATTTCTTCCCACTGACCCATTTGTATTATTATAATCAGTTAATAACCCTGTCTATACCTACGTACGGTCGGCTCTAATAATATGTATACGATTTTGATCCTTATGCCTTTGACATACGTTCCGAAATGTGTACATATTATTAGACGTGACTGTACAACTTTATTAGGATCTCATTTATAAAGTAATACAAAAATGAAATAGTCACCCATTTATTTGTAATAACAATTTGAAACATCAAGTCAACATAACATAATTTGCTAATAAGCAGCACCGAGAAATAAATAAATTCTTACACTGAGGAATGAAATGATTATAATAATAAAAGTAAAAAAGATTGATTGATTCTTAAAAGCTTTCTTAACATGATTTAACCCTTTAACGCGCAAGACTCAAAAAAATCGTGGCTTCAAGCCTCAACGCCATTATACACCGTGATTTCTAATAACCCGAAAGATTTTAACAGTGTGTTCCTGACCACATTTAGAAACTATAATGTCGTATAAACTTTTCTGGATATCGCCTAGTTTCAGAGTTATTACCAATTTAAAAAAAACATATTTTCTAATTGTAACTCTGTACAAAAGGTCTTTTTAACGGCGTTGGTGTCATTATGGAGAATAGTCTCACTAACATCATTAATAGATGTCGAAAAGTGAGAAATAAAACCTTTTAAAAATGAGGTTTTTGTAAAAAAAAACTTTAACACTCATTGTAAGTGCTAGTTTCATGAATAACTTTTACTTTTTATGTTAAAATACATTCAAAAATTAAATAACAACTGAAAAAAAAAATTAAAAAAAAATTTTTTTTTTCGCCAAAAATGACAAAAGTCATAATATTTTTTGTTTGTTTTTACATCAAAAATGCGTGGTTAAAATCTTTCGGGTTATTAGAGATCACGGTGTATAGTCCGAAAAATTCAGTATAAGAAAAAAATACAAATAGATAGTGCCATAGGGTGGTCGTTTTTAAGACCGGTGCCCTATAAAGGGTTAATTATAAAATACACTGGATTTTAATGTAATAAACATACCGTCGCAATCAGACAAGGGAGCAGCATGACTAGGAGTCGGAACTATGGGTGCAAAACTTTAACAAAACTTGACATAGCACATACATCCATAAAATATACATATCTACACACCCACACATTGTAAGTTTAAGACTGAGATAGGGTATACCTAAAATTGTATAGAGATTTTTCAATAATATTCGTATTTTTCTTTTTTTTTTATTTGAAATGGGCTTACTCATGGCCACAGAGGCACAGACTAGCCAAGGGCAGAGACGCGGCCTACGATGGAGTGAGTTTGCCCAGAAGGTGCATATTCACCCTTGACTTGAAGGTTGCCGGGTTATATGATTTCGGAAATATAGACGCCGGCAGGGAATTCCACTCCTTGGCAATACGCATAAGGAAAGAAGACGCAAAGCGCTTCGTACGAATAAATGGAATATCTACTAAGTAGGGTGAAAGTGTTCCCATATGTCAATTTTAAAGTTTTGCACCTATAGTTCCGACCCCTAGGCATTACAATAGAAGCGTGGTCATATATTTGTGGGCACTATGGCCGCCCCGATATATTTGAATGTGACTGTTCTTGTAGCCTAAAACGATAACTAGCGAAATTCGAAAATGTTCAATAAGTTACATATACCTAATAATTAAGGACATTAAAGCCCGCTATTTCCACTAAGAACGGAGCGGACTCATTAATGGCTCCGTTTCACGTTCATCGCTCGCTAAGGACTAGCATTCAGTTGACGGCTGCGAGCCACAGCAGCAGTGAGCCATTAATGAGTCCGCTCTGTCTCCAACTTAGAAAGACGCCAAGTATTTGTCACTTTCGGTCTTATCATTATGTCAGTATGAGCGCAAGAGACAAACAATATTTAGCGGCTTGCTAAGTTAAGAACCGTTTATGAATAGGGGGTTAAAGAATTTGTTAAAACAAAACGTTTTTATAAACCTGTAAATAAATGCATTCACATTAAATGCTACAATAAAATAATTCGTTTAACAAACAGTGCCTTTGGTATTCATTTTGGTAACACATTAATTATAATATAATATAGATTTGTCATTAATGTATAGACGCGAAATAATTAGCGCTCCCGACCCGTGGTCCAACCGCTATGTCCAACTGGTTGTGCCACGGGTAAGTAAAATTATCCGTGGTCCAACTTTCAGATTACTTTTTCTTTAATGTCATATAATTATGACCCGTAGTACAACTGAGGGGCAATTGTCAAACTAGTATACGTAAATATATGTTCTAGTATTGGACTACCGATAAATTTAGTGTACCGTGGTACAACCAATTGGACCACGGGTAAACTAGTTTCCTCGTAGTACAATCAGTTGGACTATGGATAATTTTATTTCCCCGTGGCACAACCAGTTGGACATAGCGGTTGGACCACGGGTCGGGAGCGATAATTAGAACACGCATTGAAAAATAAAACGTTTTTTTTTTGCACAATCATATGGCATACATGTAAAGTACGATTTAAAATAAGTATGGCAACACAATAGGAACGCATGATTATAAATATTATAATATAAAAGCATAAAAAATAAGTCCGTAATGGATTAAATAATTCGTCAAAATAACACTATAATAATCCCTTAGGTACTGGGTAACAATTTGGTATAATATTTGGGAATAGCTGATACAAATAAAACTAAAGTTTAATAGTATAAATGTTCATCCTGAGATTGTCATATCATATCTAAGTACTTTATGATATAAAAAAATCTTTTAGATTTATTATTACCTATGCCCTTGTTCATGCAACTAAAAGTTACAATAAAATAGCTTTTTAACCTTTAAATATAATTTTTCATTAAAACTGCGTTGTTTGCCCGCAATTCTTAATATTCGCTTATTTTAATCCTATTCCAGGAACTAGCCATTAGCAAAAACTCGCTTTTACTCACTTTAGGTAGCATATATATTATTGTTTACTAGATAATACAACTCGGGATGAACTCTATAAGGCTCGATTCAGACGATTTGTCGACAATCGAGAATAGGCTACTTGACTCATATCAAATTTAGTACAAAAAATTGTTATTTTCTGTAGTATTCATTGAAAAGATCAATATTTTTCGATTACGGTGTATTAAAAGTGTTTGATGGATACATATTTTTTATAGAAAAAATTGTTTTATTTTTTTTAATTACGCACTCTGAAAACGGTGTCGGCCATGATGTGACGTCATAGGATCTTAAACTAACTTCATGTCGAATCTTATACGAGTGAAATTCGCCATGGACATGTACATTGACATAACATAAGTGACATGTCAAATGTTTGTTTTCGGTTTGAGTGACGTCACACCACAGATAATCTAAGCATTAACATGGCTAGTATCGTTTTCGCGCGGTAACGTAAGTTTAAATTTTAAGTTATAATTTTGCGGTTTTCTAGGTCGTGAAAAAATATATTTATATTTTTTTTCCGTTAATCAGATATTGATTAATAATATAAGACAAACTTTAAAAATGGTCAAGTAAGCTATCACGACTATCGCTTACTACTTCCAAACGATTGCGGGTAAAGTAGTTGCAATTAATTCAAAAGTTCTATTAAATGCCGCAAATACAAGTTGCAAGCGACAGCCACTATAGTCCGCGAAATCTAAGAAACAATGACAGTTATAGATTAACCCTTCACGTTCACGGCGGTAGGGGGGTTTTCGACCCCTTACAAAGTATGATTAATTACGTGTTAATCTAATTGCCGCAACGAAGGTTAATAAGAGCGCAACACTCACCATTTTTTGTTAACTTTACGTTATATATTTATGGGTAATTTCTGAACTGTCAGTTCGTTCTTAGAAATCGACAACCTATAGGTTACTTGGACTTAACTCTTAAACCCATTTGGATGTCCACTCTGCCACCTCCAAGTATCCTTGCACATGTCATCGAGCGTCCTTGTCGCACGCCAGCCCAGCAGCTTGTGCGAGAGCGAGACGTCTGCATAGTTTTCAGCTATGTCCCCCGCTCGGCGACCGACTATTTTGTATGGGATTTTGCGACCACTCGCCTCTTCGAAGGCTTTTATCATTTGGAGGACTGAGTAGCCGACGCCAGTGCCTGGAAATTGAGTTTTATCTGTAGAGTTTATAGTTTTTATTACAATACTAATTTTCATCAGTTTTAGGACTTAACGCATTCACTGGCACTGGCACCACCTTTCATAGACATTCGCCAGATGCTGCATTTCGCATTTTGCTGTGTGCCTCTCATGAGTCAACTATTACCCAGTGCCGCCGATGCACATGTGAGTCCATACTAATTATTAGGGGTCGGAACTATGGGTGCAAAACTTTAATAAAACTTTAAAATTAACATATGGGAACACTTTAGCCAAGAAAAATACGAATATTATTGAAAAATCTGTATCCAATTTAATTCTCTATCTCGGAATCTTCAACTTACAATGTGTGGGTGTGTAGATATGTATATTTAATGGATGTATGTGCTGTGTCAAGTCCACTTGACAAGTTTTGTTAAAGTTTTGCACCCATAGTTCCGACCCCTACTAATTATATTTTTACATACACATTCACAACTCATATGTGCGAAGGCACTGGGCGAAAGTCCCTTTACTATGGACGCGTCTGTGCGTCGAGAGCACCGATTGAAAGTAACGCTGATATGCGTCAGCGTTACTTTCACACTATGAACAAATAAAACATGGAAGCCGCACGCCATACTAAATTGCCTTTCAAAAACGGTCCTGAATTTTGGTTGACAAGTGTCACCCCCTCTTCAATGCATCACGGCAATGAATTTCAATATCAACCCATAATTATTAAAACCACCATTTTAAAATAGTTATGATTGGTCCGTCAAAGTTTTGATTGGCTATATTTTATATACATTTGTCAAAGATGTTGCGTCGAAATATGCGCGGTGTTAAGAAAACCGCTATGTCGTGCCCATCTTGACACAATTGAACAATTGTTTTTGGGGGCATTTTTGACCTGGCATTAGACGTCCATGTTATATATGGTCGCAACTTTCACTCAATACGTTAAAATTCACTGAATACTACTTATACTTCAAACTTCAACAAACAAACCTTAAAAAACATGTTGCCGTATTTTGAGGCAATTGAAACATCGTCTTCTGGAAAATGTATGTATAACTTACCTACTAGAGAGGCAAGATAGTGCCACTACGTGGATGTAGTCCCACACCAGTCCCACCAGTGGGGTATACATACCCAGATTAACCGCATGGAAGCCGCTCGCTCCCGGCTGCAGTAACAACCGCACGGCCCGCTCGTGTCCCACCGCCAGGTCCACTACGTGGATGTAGTCCCACACCAGTCCCACCAGTGGGGTATACATACCCAGATTAACCGCATGGAAACCGCTCGCCCCCGGCTGCAGCAACAACCGCACGGCCCGCTCGTGTCCCACCGCCAGGTCCACTACGTGGATGTAGTCCCACACCAGTCCCACCAGTGGGGTATACATACCCAGATTAACCGCATGGAAACCGCTCGCCCCCGGCTGCAGCAACAACCGCACGGCCCGCTCGTGTCCCACCGCCAGGTCCACTACGTGGATGTAGTCCCACACCAGTCCCACCAGTGGGGTATACATACCCAGATTAACCGCATGGAAGCCGCTCGCTCCCGGCTGCAGCAACAACCGCACGGCCCGCTCGTGTCCCACCGCCAGGTCCACTACGTGGATGTAGTCCCACACCAGTCCCACCAGTGGGGTATACATACCCAGATTAACCGCATGAAAGCCGCTAGCCCCCGGCTGCAGCAACAACCGCACGGCCCGCTCGTGTCCCACCGCCAGGTCCACTACGTGGATGTAATCCCTCACTCCAGTCCCATCGGCTGTGGGATAGTTATTCCCGTACACTTGCAGTTCTGGGAGACGGCCTACTGCTACCTGGGGATATAATTCGTGGATTACATATCAACGTATCGACAACCCCCCCGTATTTATAAATGTCTCCTAACTTAACAAGCCGCTAAGTATTTGGTTGTCCCTTTCAGCCTTATCAATATAATCTATAAGACCGAAAGAAACAAACAATACTTGAGTCGCTTAACTTCAAACCCGGGTAAATCCACTCTGTCAATAGAGTTGAAGTTTAAAGAAAAACTAGGCAATTGCAATTAAATATGCACTCTTTTCCTCCTGCGGGTGTCGTAAGAGTAGACTAGGGGATTGAAGTGCCACTGACCATTATTTGATAAACGATTGATGATGGGCAGTAGCGTCATCATAGTGGACACATTACTGCGATCGCCAATCCGCTTGCCCAGCGTGGCAATTATGGGCATTTACCTTCTATATAATGCGTCTATACGCATAGTTAACGCAAGTTAGGCTGATGATGTATGCACTCTATTGGTAGAGTGGATTTACCCAGGTTTGAAGTTAAGCGACTCGCTTATAGGCTTGCAGAAGTTTATAAATATGGGGGTAAGGGATTGAAGTGTGACTGTGTCATCATAGTGGACACACTACTGTGGATTATGGGCACATCCTAATGCGTCCATACCCGGAGAGCCATAAGTCCAGCAGTGAATTAAGATGATGAACGGGACAGGTAAAAGTAAAGCACATGTAAACAACAACAACGGGCTGTGCGGTGACGGCTGTAATAGTACATTACTGCAGCCGCCGGGAAATAGGGGGTTGCAGGCTGAGTATTATAGACGGCCGACCGTAGGGAGGCCGGCTAGTTACGAAGCCTGCAAGCCCCTTTCACGGCTAGGCATGTATAGTGCTTTTCTCAAACTAATGCAATGAAATAAATAAATACACCATTCAAATAATAAATGTTTAATATGGTATAATTTAAACACAGTGCTGCCAAGTCTTGTATTTTCATATTTGCAGCCTTAAATATACTGGCAATTTTAGGTACCTATGCTTAACTACATTTTCACTCCATTTATATCATGAGTTAAACTTAAAATAATATATTGTTACGCCGATGGCATGTTAAAAACTACAAATATGATTTTAGACACGTTAGAAGCGTTTTCAGCAGGCTGAAATGCGTTTTCAGGCCGTTTCAGAAGGTCCTCTTTCACATATTACAAAATCAAATATTCACCCCAGATACCGTCGTTTTCAGGCGCCTGAAACATGTTTTCAGGCCGTTTCAGGATACCCTCTATCCGATGGCGCAATAACCTGAAAACCCGTTTTCAGGCGTTTTCAGGACCCCTTTTGGGCCTCTCAAGTACAAATCGGTATATAGCTAAATTTCCCATAGGAGTGAAAGAGAAAGCACTATTAGATAAAGACAGCATGAGAGAATGTTCTGGAAGGATGTGAATGAGACAGCTATAGAGAGAACATTCTGGACGGGTGTGAAAGAGAAACCTGTAGAAAGAGACAGCGATACTCTAGAATGTTCGCGCACCTAACTCGGGAACTTTCTAGAGTCGAATCTTCTCGTACTTTGTAGATTTGAGTGGCTGGTATAAATACACAGCATGACCCGGCCGAGGAGTAGTTTCAATTGAGACAGCGAAGAGATAACATCAAGAGCGAAAACTGCGATTCTAACGGCGAGTTTGAGAGTGTAAAAGTGAAACAGTGTGACGTGTTAAGTGTGTGATCAGTGTTTTAGTTTGGTGTTTGTTCTTTTAATTAGTAATTAAAGTCTCAGTTTTAATTAGTGGCTCATTTATACATTTTCTATAGAAAACCCACCCCACGAACGTAACATTTGGTGTCAGAAGCGGGATAGAAAATGGGTATAACGCCACGTGACAACGAGACCGAGCCAAAAAGAGTTGTGACCCGGAGCCAAACTGCACGTGAGGAACCTGCAGCGCAGGAGGATATTGCAGTACGTGAAGAGCCTCCAGCATGTGAGGATACTGCATCTAAGCCCGGTCCGTCTGGCTTGCAGGCTAAGAGTACTCAAGACGCAGACCTCGGAACTATTCTGATTCTCCTGAAGGAGCATTCGCGGAAACAAGAAGAACAGTCGCGGAAACAAGAAGATCAGTCGAAATTGATTCTTCAAGAGTTGCACAAGGCTGCTACCGAATGGAAGCAAGAAATGTACGAAGTCCAAGGGAAGCTCAGTGACATGGAGAACAAGATTCATGTTGTAGAGGAAGCGGTTGAGCGTCGCCTCCAGAAGCTTGAATTAAAAGTAGCTAGTGGCATCAGTACCTGCGCACCTGAGATATCTGTGCCGGGAGGTGGAAAATTTAAGGCACCTCCTTTTGATGGAACATCTTCGTGGGCGGCGTACAAGCTACAGTTTGAGTCCGTGTCCAAAGCAAATGGTTGGAGTAAGGAGCAAGCGATGACGGCTCTGACGCTGGCACTTCGTGACGAGGCTCTTACAATTCTAGAAGCTCTTGGAAAAGAGCAAACTTATGACCGGCTTCTAGAAGCATTAGAAGCCCGTTACGGAGACAGTCATCTGGAACATGTCTACCGAGCTCAGCTGAAAGACAGAACGCAGGGACGTAATGAGACATTGCAACAATGGGCCCTGGAAATTGAAAAGCTGGTCAGAAAGGCATACCAACGTTCAGCTGACTCTTTGATAAAAACCATGCTGGTGCAGGCATTTGTTGATGGGATCCGAGATTTGGAAGTAAGGGCGGCAGTACGACTAGGGCACCACGAAAGCCTTAAGGATGCCGTAGCTCATGCCCTAGAAGTTGAAGCTGTACGCCAAGATTCATCAGGATCGTATAAGCTACGTGAGATTTCTGCCAGGGAGCCGATTGCATCTCATTAGAGGTGTGCGCCACGCCGCCGCCGCCGCCGAGGTTTTCAAAATTCACGCCGCGACAAAAATTTTACGGAAAAAAATCATTTAAATTACGCGCCACGCTGATCATATTGACATTAAACAATAATATGCTTGCGAATATCGACAAGCGGTTCCCTCTGACCGAAAAGATTGTATGTGAAGCATTTCTGGATTGTAGATTTTCAGAAATTGATACGTACCTACGAAAAAAATACACTGCTTGGGCAGAATTGTTTCCAATTGTACAGATCTCTTTTACAGAATTCCAAGTCTACACATTCCCAATACTACAGATTTACAAACCTACAGAATCCCAATACTTTAATATTCCAATATTACGGTTTCCCATGTCTACAGATTTTCAATATTACTGATTCCTATGTCTACAGATTCCATATTCTCTAGATTTCACGTCTACTGATTTCTAACTGTAATGCTTTTTTCAACACACTTGCTAGTAAGTCGTAACGTAGGTCTTATTGAACCGCTTTTAGGCTTATAATCTTAGGTATTACTAGCTGTGTTTTTTCATTACATTATATTCTTCACATCGTCGATCCCACAGTGTCTGAAGACAAAAGTCTTGAATCAGTGCTTCCTACCCGTCAAGACGTACGGAGCCGAAACGTGGACACTAACGGTACGGCTGGTCCACAAGTTCAAGGTCGCTCAACGAGCTATAGAAAGGGCAATGCTCGGCGTCTCTTTGCGGGATCGAATCAGAAATGAGGTTATCCGACAGAGAATCAAAGTGATCGACCTAGCCCACCGTGTTAGCAAGCTGAAGTGGCAGTGGGCTGGTCATATTATCCGTAGAACCGACTGTTGGGCTAAACGAGTTCTTGAGTACAGATCGCGTCTCGGCAAGCGTAGTGTAGGACGCCCTGAGGCAAGGTGCAGCGACGATTTGCGCAGAATGGCTGGCAGGAGCTGGATGCGAGCAACCAAAGATCGAAAACGGTGGCGTGAAATTGGGGAGGAGTGGACTGCGATAGGCTGCTGATGATGATGGATGTTTTTTCATTATTTACGTTAGGCCAACATAGGAGGTTTAATGACTGTCTATTAACTGATTCTATTAATTTCAGTGTGCAAGTTGCAATTGATGATTTTTGTGCTTCATATTTTTAGAGGAATAAGGAGATGGAAGCTTTTTAAAACATTGGCATTTGAAAAAATTTGCTGTCGTTTTGCACGGATTAGAAATAGACAACTGCAGCTTCGCCTCATAATACCTACGTAAAATTGGCGGAAACATGGTTTTGTGTTCCCTGTTTCCTCCTCCAAAAATAGACCGATTTGTAACATTTTTTTTTCATAAGCAATTTAAGAAAGGTATTTCTCATATCGGTATGTTTCCTCTTTTTGGACAGAATACGAAATATTTATTTATGAGTATATTAAACGCATTTAAAATTTGGCTTGCAGTTTATGTAGGCTTGTAATAATAACGTCAAACAAAGCAAAATATACAAAAAAAAAATCGTGTGTTTATACACCGATGTATGACTAGCAGTGTGGGCGATGATGGTACTATAAAGAGGTTGTAAAGCTGGGTATCTGTAGTATTTGAAATCTGCAGTACCTATTGGGAATTCGTAGTATTGGGAACCTAATTGAACCTATAGTATTGGGAATGTGTAGTGTTGGGTATTTGTAGCATTTAAAATTCGTATTATTGGGAATATGTACAATCTGTAGACGCCTCGATCCAGGCCTACTACCGCGAAAATCGAAATTCGTAAATTTCGAGGATTTTTCTCTGTCACTCGAACGAAGGCGTTATTAGAGTGGGCGAGACAAATCCTCGAAATTTACGAATTTCGTTTTTCGCGGTAGAGCCGCTGTGCGAGTTAATACAATAATTTTCATACACGATAATTATGACAATTGCCGCATAAAATGCAATCTATAACTTTGTTTCGTGTTTATTTCTTTAATAATAAACTTTTCCTAAACAATATCTAGGTTTTTAATACCTTCTCATCCTTATATGTATGAATGTACAGGGTAATAATGTGACCTTGACGCCGGCGTGGCGCCGCCACGCCGGCAAAATTTTGCGGCGCGCCGCCGCCGGCGATTTCTATGACGGCGCACACCTCTACATCTCATCGGGAGTTTGGGCCACGATGTTACCATTGTGGAGAACGTGGCCATATACAAACTAGTTGCCCGAAAAGAAAGATTGCACCTCATCGGAAGTTTGGGCCACGATGTTACCATTGTGGAGAACGTGGCCATATACAAACTAGTTGCCCGAAAAGAAGCATTGCACCTCATCGGAAGTTTGGGCCACGATGTTACCATTGTGGAGAACTTGGCCATATACAAACTAGTTGCCCGAAAAGAAGCAGCAGGAGAGAACGAGATGAATCCCCTGTGACCAGGAATAAGGGCTCTGTACGACCAGAGCCGCAGCAGGGAAACGAGTAAGAGCCAGGACTAAGGGACGAGTGCTGGCTGGAGGTCGAAATGTCCCAGTAGTTATCTCACAAGCCAACGACGGGAATAGTCTGGTCGTCAAGGGAGAAATTGGTGGAATACCATGTAACCTTACTATCGACACCGGAGCTTCTCGGACGGTGATTAATCATTGGCTTCTGAAACACCTGACTCGAGGTCATGTAGTCCAGCCGACGCATCTACAGCTGCTTACAGCCACTGGCCAGTATATTCCCATCAAGGGAGAGACAGGAGTGGATTTAAGAATTGGCAAGCACATTTATCGGCACAAAGTGATTGTTGCCGACATAATTGATGACTGTATTATTGGACTAGATTTTATGAGGTGCCATGGTTATAAAATTGACATGGAAGTTGGAGTCCTGAAAACTAGATTTGATGAGGTTCCAATGGAAGGAAGAATTAGTGGGAATGTTTACTGCTCTAGAAGACCTGTTCTCCTACCAAAGGCACAGGTTCGAGTCCCAGTGCGTTTACCAGGAACAGCAAGTCAGGGAGGGCGTCGATGTGTAGTTGTGGAAAAAGTATCCAACGGTAAACCATGGATGGCAGCTCGTACAGTGGTTACGAAGATCAATGACGTTACGTATCGGATACGGAGGAATTTACGAAGCCCATGCAAGATTGTTCACGTTGACCGGCTCGCCAAATACCACGGAAATAATGATGCTCGGGACGAGCATGTCTTAGGAGGGGGTAGTGTTACGCCGATGGCATGTTAAAAACTACAAATATGATTTTAGACACGTTAGAAGCGTTTTCAGCAGGCTGAAATGCGTTTTCAGGCCGTTTCAGAAGGTCCTCTTTCACATATTACAAAATCAAATATTCACCCCAGATACCGTCGTTTTCAGGCGCCTGAAACATGTTTTCAGGCCGTTTCAGGATACCCTCTATCCGATGGCGCAATAACCTGAAAACCCGTTTTCAGGCGTTTTCAGGACCCCTTTTGGGCCTCTCAAGTAAAAATCGGTATATAGCTAAATTTCCCATAGGAGTGAAAGAGAAAGCACTATTAGATAAAGACAGCATGAGAGAATGTTCTGGAAGGATGTGAATGAGACAGCTATAGAGAGAACATTCTGGACGGGTGTGAAAGAGAAACCTGTAGAAAGAGACAGCGATACTCTAGAATGTTCGCGCACCTAACTCGGGAACTTTCTAGAGTCGAATCTTCTCGTACTTTGTAGATTTGAGTGGCTGGTATAAATACACAGCATGACCCGGCCGAGGAGTAGTTTCAATTGAGACAGCGAAGAGATAACATCAAGAGCGAAAACTGCGATTCTAACGGCGAGTTTGAGAGTGTAAAAGTGAAACAGTGTGACGTGTTAAGTGTGTGATCAGTGTTTTAGTTTGGTGTTTGTTCTTTTAATTAGTAATTAAAGTCTCAGTTTTAATTAGTGGCTCATTTATACATTTTCTATAGAAAACCCACCCCACGAACGTAACAATATGTTAAGAATAGATACAATCTCACTTTAAGTATTTTAGTAATACATTTTCTGAAAAACCATGGGCATTTTTTTCAGTCTTCTAACTTAAGAAACTTTCATAAGTTTTCATGTATCTTTCTTTTGATTTTGGCGGCAACAAGTTATTTATAGCTAACTGAGCCTCCGCCCTTAATTCTGGCGGTGTACAGATTGTTTCTTCATTGCTGTTATCATCGGAACTCATATTTAATCTTATTTTATGAACATCGACAATAAAAAATTAATTCCACTTGAATATAGGTTTTTTTTAATTACCCTTTAATCCCGCCAAAATGTTTTTTTTTTTAAGGAAATGATCCATTTTCCGCTTGTGCAGTTTTTGGATAAACCGTATTAGGGCTGTTATACACAACCTAATAATTAGGTATTAATGATAAATAAAAATATAAAGCAAATGATATTGAATGTTTTCTTGTTACTGGTGAATTGAGTTTCGTTAATATTTAATAAGTTGAAGTATAAAATTGAAATAAATCTAATCATACAGATTTTTTTGGGATTATCAGTTCGTGTGTAATAGGCATTAACGCGAATATTTTTGGTCCGATAAAGTTCGGACCTATTAAAAAAACAGTTGCTTAACCTGTTTATGAACACAGACGCCATGTTTATTTTCAAATTAAAAACAAAATACTTCCCGACCTAGGCCAGCAACGACATATTTCCCGGCGGCGAATGACACACGTAATGACAACATTTCATTGCATGTTTGAGAAAAAATACATTGTCGTAAGAGTCGACTAAGGGATTGAAGTGTCACTGACCATTCTTTGATAGATTGATGATGGCCATCATAGTGGACACATTACTGCGATCACCTGGGATAAAAAACGGTCAGTTGACAGACTCCAAATGCGATGGAAAGATGACATACAAAAGACAGCGAGTGTCCCCGGATTTGTCTTAGGCACTGGTCTCACCGCGAGCTACTAAGCTAAGAAACTATCGGCTATAAACACGAACAAAAGCTACGCACTCCCGTGTAAATAAAAGAGACACGGCGATACTAAGCGGGACACGCGAGTGCGTATCTTTTGTTCGTGTTTATAGCCGATAGTTCATAGCTTAGTAGCTCGCGGTGAGACCAGTGCCTTAGGAGGCCACCTGGGGAGTTTTCAAAAAGTGCCCAGGGAAAACCAACTTTAGATGTTGGAGATACCTCATTGAATTTAAGTATTTACCGGCATTACTGTGTACTGTAGAGGTTGTATAACAATCCTCTACAACTACATTACTGGTTACTTTCGGGTAAATTCTATATTTAAATGTATGACATTATAATCAACATAATAAATAAAATAGAAATTTGGTTCTGTCACCCTTGAGGCTCCGGCCTCCGGGTCACGCTCGCGCACCGCTTAAATATAAAATGAACGATTATTCTTCAAAGTCTACCTCTGAGTGTCTTCTTACACCTGCACCTCCCACAAGTACTAAGTCCGCGGGAAAAAGGAATTTATGCCAAATGTCTGTAGTTTTTGAGCCCCTGGTCTTGCGAGTTTCGAGATAACAGCCTTATATCCAGCAATAGACTGACGTAGGCTGATGCTGAACGGTAAAGTATATGTGTTAACGCCTGGTAACACTGCACCGGCGTTGACCAATCCAGACGACCGTCGGTAGCGAATCAGAGGGCTCCGAGGGCGCGACAACAGCGCCCAGGTTGCGCGCACACGACACCAGACGCATCGGTGCACCGAGACGGCAAATTCTCTTTCCTTCTAACGACTAAAACCGCCGCACGTGCCTAGACATAAATATGAACCTCTACCTACCGATTGTATTTTATCTATAATTAAAATGGTAAACTATCAAAAGTAGTTTTACTTAGAGGCGCTAACAATATGTAAAGAACAAACCTGCGAGATATACGGCATGAGGTTGTTGGGCGTGCCGGCGGGATCCTCGCCGATGCGGCCGCTCGGGTGCGCGCCCACCGGGTTGAAGTACCGCAGGGACACTACGGTCCATTTCTGGAATATTCACATACAATATAAGGGTCATCATCATATCAGCCGAAAGAACAATGACCGGTCCTGCGCCACCCGCATCCAGCGGACTCCTGCGACCTTCACCAGGTCATCAGTCCATCTTGTGGGGGGCCTACCCACGCTACGCCTTCCGGTACGTGGCAGCCACTCGAGAACCTTCCCGCCCCAACGGCCATCGGTTCTACGCGCAATGTGCCCCGGGTGGAGTCAGTCAGTCACTTTTTTTTTGTGATTTTGTCATGTCAGTGTCACCCCTCTGCTCATGTCCTCTGACAAAAGTGGTATTGTTTACTAGAAAAAAGTATATGCTGCACGCTTTACTAACATGATTAGGGGGTGATTCACAATGGAAAGACCAGCAACCCTGTGTCTATGGGCAGCTTATGGGGCTGAGATTATTTAACCCAAGTTCATAGCATGTTGGCAATGTACTCTGCCTCCGTGGAAGAATGTGCAATCTTCTAAACAGGATTTTATACAATACTAACAGAGTCGCTTCTGCAGATATCTTTCATGATCTCCTCACAGAAGTACGTAGACTTCCCGTAGGGGCTAGTTAGACCCAACCCTGTGGGGTTGGATTCGTCTATGGGGAGCTTATGGGACACAGATTATTTAATCTAAGTCTTCATAGCATGTTGGCAATGTACTCTGCCTCTGTGGAGGAAAGTGCAATCTTCTATACAGGATTTATTATGCAATACTCAAGAGTCGCTTCTGCAGATATCTTTCATGATCTCACAGAAGTACTTAGACTTCCCATAGGGGATAGTAAGCCCCAACCCTGTGGGGTAGGACTCTTCTATGGGCAGCTTATGGGGCTCTGATTATTTCTAAGTCTTCGTAGAATGTTGGCAATCTACTCTGCCTCCGTGGAAGAAAGTGCAATCTTCTAAACAGGGTTTTATAGAATACTCACAGAGTCGCTTCTGCAGATATCTTTCATGATCTCCTCACAGAAGTACTTAGACTTCCCATAGGGGCTAGTAAGCCTCAACCCTGTGGGGTGGGACTCGTCTATGGGCAGCTTATGGGGATCAGATTATTCACCAAAGTCTTCATAGCATGTTGGCAATGTACTCTGCCTCCGTTGCGGAAAGTGCAATCTTTTATACAGGATTTTTTATAGAATACTCACTGAGTCGCTTCTGCAGATATCTTTCATGATCTCCTCACAGAAGTACTTAGACTTCCCATAGGGACTAGTAAGGCCCAACCCTGTGGGGTGGGACTCGTCTATGGGTAGTTTCTGGGGCTCTCCATATACAGTACTGGATGAACTGTAGACTAGCTTGTAAACTCCGTGTTTGCGCATTACCTGTGGGACAAGAGGGTTTGGTTACATAATCGTGATAGTACTGATAGTATTAGTTGAAGTGAAGGTATATGACGGGTCCTGTAGGTACTGATACATGTCTGTTTCACCATCCATAATAAAATATATGTGTCAGATAAATGTTAACTGTCATTTTCTTTTATACGCCTCCCCAAATGATAAAAAAGTAAAATACAATACAACATACAGAAACAAAACAAAATATTAAACATTTTATAAAAAACCTAACCAAGATTGCCGCTGGTAGGGCAGCGAGCCGAAGTTGCCGGTGATTAGGGAGAGGCGCCGCCGGATGATGCGCGCCGTGTCCAGGATTACCGCTTTCTGCATCTGACCCTTAATCCAGCCACCAAGCGAAACCCTTTAGAGTCTTGAGGTGTTGATCGAGACTCTTCGCTTATTTATTTATTATTATATAGCAGTCACGTCCGGCAGACATCAGGCTACGGCTAAGAAGAAGAATATTTCTGAATGGTTATGAGAAACATCAGCGTCATAGCGACGTGCTCGCTATCCCATGTTGCCCTCTTAAACGGAAAAGCAGACAAAACACGGAGTGGGGTCTAGGGCAAGTAGGGCATTTCTCCGAGCATTTCAACCGCTGTGACTTCGGTGGCACCCTTATCACACGAATCCCGTGAGATATGCATGCATTTTTGGATATGTTGGTAGACGTAGTTGACAACTACCAAGATATCCAAAATATGTATGAGATACCCACGGAAATCAAGCAATAATGGAGCCACCGAAGTCACGGCGGTTGAAACGCTCGAAGATATGTCCTTTAGTGGTTAAACTGGTTAGAGCCAGCTCTCCTCTCACTAGGAGAGGGGGGAAGAGCGGATGAGTCCCACATACCCCATAAAGGCCTTCCCGCGGCCGGAGGGACGGTGTGTAAAGGTACCCACATCGCAAAAACAAATGGTTTTGAGAAACATCATAAACTTACGTCGAAGAGTGTGCAGGTCCCCGAAATGTTGACCTGATAGTACTCAAGCGGCTTGGCCACCGATTCGCCCACCGCCTTCAGCGCAGCGAAATGTATCACGCATTCTATGTTGTGCTGGAATCATAAGGTTTTCATTAATATGGTCTTCATTTAGGAGTAAGTTTCTATTACATTTTTGGCGGCTCGGCTTGCAAGCCGATTGTACAGATGTAGTGCAAAATCCTTTCTCTTCGGCTTTTCACGGAAACGCCCGAATTAATCTCCCTGTCTCAATTAGCTTCAGTGTACTATACAGTACATTATACCTACATACATGTATGCCTCAGTTCGCTTCAATACAATGGATACTGAAGTTCATTGTGACAGCAATATGAATTCGGATGTTTCCGTGATAAGCCAAAGAGAAAGGATTTTGCACTACAACTGCACCTAGTTTCTAGCACAGTTCTCGACAGCCCAGTCTACTGTTGGGCATTAATTAAATGAATCTCGTGATTCTGAGTGGAAATAAAGTGAAATTCCCGACATATCTAAACCAATATAGTACCTACAGTAGCAGATATATCTGAGCATAGGCTAGGCAGTGGCGTGGCTATACCTTGGGTGGCACCCCGGTGCGGAAATTGGTGGTGTCACCCCAAGGAAAGTAAAAAGCTAATAATGCTAGTGGAGGAATCTCCAAAAAGGTATTTGGTGCTAGCGTTTTATTTTTGAGAGACCAGGTGGATGTCACCCGAAAAAAGGTGACACCCTTTTTCGACAAGCCCTCGCCGCCCCCTCTTTGCAAAGCCATTTATCTATGGTGCTCACAAATATCTGATTAGGTCTTTATTGTTACGGCAATATATCTCGCCGGTGACGGCCGATAAATCTGATGGCTGTACAAACTTTATAAGAAATGCCCAATTGTCATGGTATCGAACTAACCTGATTAATAATCTCGCTCAACTTGCCAGCATCCCTTATATCAGCGTCATAAAAGTGCACATTCTTCCCAGTAAGCTCCTCCACTATTCTCAAAGGCTCCGGTTTCTTCTGCCCAGCGGCTCTATGCGCGTTCGACAAGTTATCCACCACGACTATGTCGTGGGGAGTGGATTCTTCAAGCAGGGCGGCGACCGTGTGCGAGCCGACGTAACCCGCGCCACCGGTTATTAGGATGGATGAGGACATTTTACTGAAGAAATAAATTAAAAAATATATTTGTAAAGAAAACTCGTAAACAAACATGTTAATAGAAAAAAGCGGCAGATTCAAATTGTCTATGGGCCGATTGGGCCGTAAACACTTTTTTAATTGGCGCACTTTTTTTTTATTGCCAGCTCGACAAGGTTTGCCATAATACTATGACTACCTATGTCGTGGGGCGTAGATTCTTCAAACAGGGCGGCGACCGTGTGCGAGCCGACGTAACCCGCCCCACCGGTTATTAGGATGGATGATGACATTTTGCTGAAGAAATAATTCAAAATATATAAAGAAAACTCGTAAACCAATATGTCGGTAGAAAAAAGCGGCAGATTCAAATTGTCTATGGGCCGTAAACACTTTTTAATTGGCGCCATTTTTTTTTAATTGACAGCTCGACAAAGTGGTTTGCCATAATACTATGACTATGTTGTGGGGCGTGGATTCTTCGAGAAGGGCGGCGACCGTGTGCGAGCCGACGTACCCCGCCCCACCGGTTATAAGGATGGATGAGGACATTGTGCTGAAGAAATAATTCAAAATATATAAAAAACGGTGTGTGGTGACGGCAGTAAGAATACATTTGTCACCACCCCAACCCCTCCTGCGGGTGTCGTAAGAGTCGACTAAGGGATTGAAGTGTCACTGACCATTTTTGATAAATGATTGATGATGGGCAGCAGCGTCATCATAGTGGACGCATTACAGCGATCGCCAATCCGCTTGCCAAGCGTGGCGATTATGGGCATTTACCTCCTAATGCGTCTATACGCATAGTTAGAGGAGATAGAGGAGGATAGGGAGAGGCCCACGTCCAGCAGTGTATTATCATATAGGCTGATGATGATGATATAAAAAAACTCGTAAACCAACATGTCATTAGAAAAAAGCGGCAGATTCAAATTGCCTATGGGCCGTAAACACTTTTTTAATTGGCGCCATTTTTTTTTAAATTGCCAGCTCGACAAAGTGGTTTGCCATAATACTATGACTATGTCGTGGACTCTTAGAGCAGCGCGGCGACCGTGAGCGAGCCGACGTAACCCGCCCACCGGTTATTAGGATGGATGAGGACATTTTGCTGAATAAATAATTCAAAATATATAAAAAAACTCGTAAACCAACATGGCATTACAAAAAAGCGGCAGATTCAAATTGTCTATGGGCCGTAAACACTTTTTTAATTGGCGCCATTTTTTTTTATTGCCATCTCGGCAAGGTGGTTTGCCGTAAGACTATGTCGTGGGGCGTGGACTCTTAGAGCAGTGCGGCGACCGTGTGCGAGCCGACGTAACCCGCGCCACCGGTTATTAGGATGGATGAGGACATTTTGCTGAAGAAATAATAAACAAAAAGGTTTATTCGTAATCTGGTGGGTAAGAAAAGAAGACTATACTATAGGCTCCTAGACTATGCTAGGCTCAAGTGGGACTGGGCTGGCCATGTCTGCGGCATGCATCCGGATAGGTGGGCCAAGGCACCAAATGGATGCCGCAAAATGGACTCGGACGAGGCAGACCCAAACGGAGATGGCGGGACGACCTGGATGCCTTTCTTAACATCTGGGTCGCGTTTTATAAAGTTACAATTTACAACGTTGCTGTTTGCCTCTCTTTCTAGCTAATATGTGCGGGCGTTAGAAAGACAAACAGAAAATTGTAAAATGTAACTTTATAAAACGCGACCTGGCCGGAGGACGCACACACTAGGGAATCGTGGAGTTTGAGGGTAGTATTTGCCCAGCAGTGGGACACAAATATACACTGAATAAAAAAAATAAAATACACTCTTAATCTGGCAAACCAACATGACACGATTGCCACGGTGTGGCATGGTACCTACCTCCCCTACACATACTATAGTGTGGGGTATCAATGAAGTTCTTTTAAAAAGATAAGTCTCCAAAGGAAAGTTTTCCTTATAAGTTAATATTTTCGGTGATAGCCCCTTCAGAATTAAAAAAATGTGTCCCCAATTAATAGTTTATCTGGTTTGCTTATAACTTATAAAGTATAATAGCATGTCACAAAATGCTCAAAAGAAGGCTCCCACTGTACGAATGCTACCCACTCTTCAGGTGCGTGCAGACCAAAAGAGCATTCGCTGTTCAGTCAAGTGCAAAAATAAGTATCGAAAGAATCCGTTCATAAATATGTTACGACGTTCTTATTACACAGAATTAGAGTGCACTGGGACATATTTTTGAACGTTTTTGTATACCCTTTATTTTGTCTTCGACTGTTCTATCCCCCTACTCTACGAAATTCGATCGTTACACGAAACGTGATTGGTTGATTTCGAAGAGCGGGGGATAGAACAGCGAATGCTCTTTTGGTCTGCACGCACCTTTCCCCACTGTCGAAATGTATCAATTATCAAATAATCTAGGTAAGTGGTAACATATTGACCGCAACCCTTCTCTTATCGAATATTGTAATGAAACGGAAATTGAAACCGCGACACATTTTTTCCTGATCCATAGGTAGGTAGGTACACAAGTGGGCTCCTAGGTAAAATTTCAATGAATACGGTATATTATATTAATATGAGATATCGGTAATAAAGAATTTACAAACTTTCATACGTTTCAGGCAATAGTAAAAAGCTACCGTCGCCTATGGATGCAACTCCAGAAATTTAAAAACAGCAAGACTCACTGTGTTCACGAAAAAAGGATATGAGAATCGACAGGGAAATAGGGTCTGTATATCTAACCTTAGTATATCCGTTGTCCTTCTGTAGCTAAGGGTATAGTATAATGATAGAGGTCGACGTCTAAAATATCGTTACGGCTACGGCTTAGTTGCCAAATATATATTTACACGACTTTATTGCCTTGACATTAAGGTCGTGTAAATATATTTTTGGCACTTAGGCCGTAATTATATTTTTGACGTCGACTGTACGTGTTTACCGTACAGTTAACAGGTTGAAACCGTAGATCACTCCAGAACTATGCTAAATTGATGGTATTGGACAGCTTATGTGAATCCTCTTATTACCTACTTATAAATTTGTCATGGTTCTAAAGAGTAAAAAGAGTTCATAAGGTTTCAATTCCAATCAGTCGAAGGTACATAGGTACATACCTACACAAGTGTTACATCATGACGTAAACAGTAAGTAGGTATGTCATTTTATTTAATGACAAACTTATATCTTCAAGAACTCGTAAACACAGAGGTGAATGAAGCGATAACATGTCGGTTTATTTACTTACTGGAAACAGTTTCAATTAAAAAACGGATGTTGCAAAACTTCGTCATAATGTGAACAGTGAACCAACCCTAAACTTCATCATAATCCAGAACAGTGAACCATGATTGTCAAAATGACGCTATAAAGCAAATCGTAAAAAACCGCGTACTAGTTGTCACTGTGCCTAGGGACCCCGAATGTCGATTACATCTGCAACTGTTAATTTTAGGGTTCAGTACATAAGAGATAAAAAAATATGCCAAAAATATGTTTGTAACACGGCCATAATGTCAAGGCAATAAAGTCGTGTATAGATATATTTTTAGCCGTGTGGTGACGGCAGTAAGAATACATTTGTCCTGCGGGTGTCGTAAGAGTCGACTAAGGGAGTGTCACTGACCACTATTTGTGTCAGTGCAAACGGAAAGGTACCTTGTCACGGTGTTTAAATTGGACTTTATCAAAGGACACGTAAGGTCTATTTTAAGAGTCGTGACAAGGTACCTTTCCGTTTTCAATGACACATTTGATAAAAGATTGATGATGGGCAGCAGCGTCCTCATAGTGGACTGAGTGGACACATTACTGCGATCGCCAATCCGCTTGCCGAGCGTGCCGATTGTGGGCATTTACCTCCTATAAATGCGTTTATACGCATAGTCAATAGGAGAGGCCTACGTCCAGCAGTGGACTATCATAGGCTGATGATGATGATAGATGTATGTTAGGCACCTCAACCGTACATTTCGTGGTATAATATTAAACGCTGAATTTATCTGTTTTGTTTTGTGCCGTCATGCTTGTTATATTTGCCACGACTCAATTATTTGTATTTGTAAATTGATGTCGACTCAGTCTGTCAGCCGTCTGCTTTGATTGAGTAAGTTATGTTGAAAAAGAATCAGCATTCAGAAGATATGCATTGTAGAAACTATGAAAATAATAATCTTATAAATCTTATAATAGTACAACTAATGTTTAGGTATTTACATCACATGTTCTGCGTCCAATAGGTATTAGAATTGCGAATGCTTGATAACGATTTTAATACTAGGATTAAATAATATTGTTAGTAGTTTTCCATTGCAGCAGAATGGTAAGATTTAATTAACTCATATTTCAATCAAATATATCAGGAAAGCATAGAACAAAGCTATTTTCCTTAAACTAGACATGTTGATTATTCTTCCATGTCAACCATTGAGTTATTATTACTACCAACAACTTAACACACTGAAAAAATATCTACAAACCACAAAACAAAGCGTCACTAAAGAATAAAAAAGCAGTTCGGCCAAACCTTGACCTGTTGAAAAATATGAATAAAAAAAAACTAATTTAAAAATAATTAGGTACTAACTTTTTAAATTAGAATACAGGCAACGAACGCGCGCGCGTTCGTCCAACGGGTTCCGGTCACTGAGGCAAAGTTATCAATTGCTCACTCAATTCGCTATTACAACTACTTGCCTTATCGAGGCTTGTATCAACTGTAGTGTTTTATGATAATACAGTAATATTGTGTGTAAAATATGATTGATTGGCATAATCTTGTTAAAATTAAGTCTTGCGCATGACAAGAATTTAGTACATTGTGTATTAAGGGCGGTAAATAAGAAATCGCCTTATTAATAATAATTATTGTACCGCCCGACGCGCACACAATGTTTTTCATCACACCTGTGAGGCAAAAAAAGTAAATACTTAAAACAATATTTTCACAAAACTACTCTAAAATGGTCTAAATCATTTCTCAAAATCAGGGATGACTTAAATTTATCATTTTTATAACAGAGTCGCTAGTGCGACGTAATATTGTATGAAAATCCTTGATTGTCCTAGGACGTAATGACGCATCTACGGCGCGCATCGCCGCAGCGCATTGGCGCACTTACCGAACAGGTGTGATGAAAAAGTTTTTTTTTCCCTTCTAACTCAATCTCGTATCTGCAACATTTACTTGATGATGGAAAAAATACCGTTTGGTATTCAGAGTGAAAGAAAGGTGACATTTCCATGAATTCATCAGCCTATCTCAGTCCACTGCTGGACGGAAGCCTCACCTATTAACTATGCGTATGCACACATTAGGAGGTAAATGCCCATAATCGCCACGCTGGGCAAGCAGATTGGCAATCGCAGTAATGTGTCCACCATGATGACGCTGCTGCACATCATCAATCTTCTATAAAAGAATGGTTGGTGACACTTCAATGTCTTAGTCGGCTCTTACGACACCCGCGAGAAGAGTTGGGGAGGCGACAAATGCATTCTTAAGGTGCATGCAGACCAAAAGAGCATTCGCTGTTCTATCCCCCTACTCTACGAAATTCGATCGTTACACGAAACGTGATTCGTTGATTTCGTAGAGTGGGGGATAGAACACTGAATGTTCTTTTGGTCTGCATGCACCTTTACTGACGTCACCACACGGCAAAGAGTAAGTATAGCGACGAAATCATAAATAAATAAATATTTTTGGACATCTTTACACAAAAAATTAAATAATAAAAGAGTTCTGTTTTGCAAGTTTGGCTGTAGGACTTTGAAAGCATTTTCTTCTCATATTGTTTGGATTATTAAAAAAAACAAATCATGCTAAATTTTACATTTTCTGTTTTGAAAATGGAACTAAGTACTCTATAATCTCTGGTAGCATATAGAAGAACAGACAGACAAATTGGGGCCTTAATTTATTAGCTATTTATAGTTAAAGGATCATTGGAAACTAAACAAGATATTATATTACTAGTACCATTATCGTTTATCAAATAGGAATTGGCAGTAGCAAGGTTACATATCAGGCCATTGATAAAATAAATAGTGCTTACTTGTACTGGCCAGTAAGTAAACACTTGGTTAAAAGTAGGTTACACATGTTACCTCCATACTCAGATATTTGTATAAAAAGATAGAGCTAAGTTAATTGATTATATTTATATGGTGTGTAAATAACGCAAGATTTAAATGTAATGAAAAAGCATTCTTCTCAGTCCATTTTAAATGCTGTCAGATCTCAACAAGGTTTATTAGTAGAGTTAGGAATTTTGGTGGCATTAGGTGAATAGAGAATGGTGGAGTTGCTGCTTATTTTATTTTTTTTGATTGATTGAATAATTAATTAATCTCAAAATAAATCTCTTGAACAGGGTCTCGCCCATTTTAAGTTTTAAATAATAAAAAAAAATTCAGTCGGTATTTTTAAATTATTGCTTATGGGAAAACTGGAACCTTGAAAACGAAACCAGTAGATTTTCTCAAATACTATCGTTTTTTATTGCAATTAAATATTTGTTAGGTTCTCAAAAATAAACTACATTTCTTTAAGTGCATTTGTGAATTCAGCTTTAATTATTGTTTATTTAGTTATTATTTTATAAATTAATCATTTATTCAAGTAAAAAATATTTGTAACAGCGACTCCACTGTTCTGTGTTCAATAAATGCCACCAAAATCCTAACCCTATTTATTAGTTATCAAATGTAAAATAATATTATCAACAGGGAATCAAATGTCACATAATACCAAGTCTCTAATTTCACTAGTCATCAATAATTTGTATTTGACATCAGCAAATTTCACAGACCAATGATTTATAGTACAATTTCCATCAAATATTTAAGAACAGACATGGTTTTCAAAATTATCTGAACATGCATTCTAACTTCATGTTAATAGAGGCCTGCTGAGATTTGTTAGCACCATGGCAACTCCAATATCTTATATCTGGGGCCCATTTCTCAAAAGCTTGTAACTTGTAATACATGTGGAAGTCTGTTTTTAACACTATTGATTAGATAAGGACTTCTGCTTGTATTACAAGTTAAAAAGCTTTCGAGAAATAGGACCCTGATGGTGACAGCACAACTACATCAATCATCATTATCATCATCATATCAGCCGAAAGACGTCCACTGCTGAACATAGGCCTCCCCCAAAGATTGTCACATCAATACACATAAATATTTAACAATAAGTCTAATTTAAAAAAATACTGGGTACTTCAAGGCAACCATATTTTACTTGTGTTCTTATATTAAATCATACTTGCTATACCATAAATTTCTTTGATAAGTATTCTCTTCTATTGTAATAAAAGATACTCCAAAAAATTACTCACCCGTTAGTTCCATTAGTTTGTGGCTGCATTGTATCACAAGACGTCTGTAATATAAATGCAAACGCGAACACGCGTTTAAAATTTCAAGGTTTGTTTATTCAATGGATATTAGCTATTTCCTTCATAGCATATTAAGCTAGCGGCCGCTGATGTTGTATTTGTTTACAGTCCGTAAAGAAGTATTTATTCTGCAAGGACCGAGATTTTATTTATCCCAGAGGTACCTATCAATTAAATCCAAAATTGGATTTGTGGCTAGTGCATATTCATTGGTTTTCCCCATTAGAATACCAGAACATCATAACAATTGCACTGAATTCAACTGAACTGACTGAAGTCTGAAATAAACCTGAAAACTGAAATTGTATTGACAACAATGACAATTGATTGACACTGACAGAAATGACAGCGACAGTACGTTTAGGAATTTCAAGAAATGCGATTTTGTTTTTAGTTATAGTCTGGCCAACAAAAGCGTTGGGACTAAATTTAATTTGACTTTAAGTAACATATTTTAATTGAAGGCATAAATTATAAATATTGGATGTCATGTAACAAAGAAAAACGACCAAGATCACCAACGTCCGAGGTGGGAATCGAACCCACGTGCTCAGCTTTCGCGGCAGATGCCTGCAGCGCTCGGCCATTCGGTCTCAGCAAGCACCAGTGAATTTTCTCAGGTATATGCAATCCGTCACAAGGCATAAAGTGTAAATTGAAACTTATACTAACAATATCTTAACTATTTCATATGAGCTATTACGACTATTTTTATATTGATATACTTCTGTGGCATAGTTATCATCAGTGCATAGATTGAAAAATTTAATGAATTTTAGGTTCATTTGAGTAATAAAATGATTAAAATGTCTTAAATATGTGACTTCAAATTTGCTTCGAATGTAATCTGATAATCAAATCTTATCATTTATTGTCGACAAAATATGTTTGGTCGACTATGTTTATCACTTTTATCAGCTTTCTAAAATGTAGTCTGGCAAACTATAGCGTGATTGATACGATATTATATTTAAATAAACTCTTATAAACACGAAAATAATACCTAATTTCCGAACGAAATAAATGTTACTATTTGTTAATTATCCTACTAAATAGAAGTATTTTAGAAATTTAAAAGCTATACAAAATTATATTTATCATTATTTACAAACAATATTGGAGTAAATTTGATAACAACAAATAGATTAATACATTATCGTATAAAATACTTTTTTATAATTTATTTATCCCATTTGTTTTAATGTCCTTGTTTTAATTTGAATGCATAGTAAATTTTAAGAAATTGACGCTGAGCACACAGATTTTCTATCTCTTTCGCTCCCGGTTAGTTCTCAAGGTAGCTGTCGATGAGAATTTTTAAATATTTTTAGTGAAATAAATAGTATTTTTCCACAAATAATACAAATATCCACCATTTTACATAATTAGGAATTTAATTATATCCATATTCCCGCAGTTACGGTAAAGATTACGTAGATATTTATTGGTGACACTTCGGATCCTTCTGTGTTCAACGTTGTTTTTATTGGTTAAAGTGAAGAAAAAAATAAAACTCCCTTTAATAAACGTTCAACCTTCTTTAAAACAGGCGTCCGTGTTGTTTGTTAAGTGAAATCCTGTGAAAACTACTGAGCCGTGAGGTTGAAAAGTTTTCTAACCTATAAATGTATGGAGGTGTTAAAATTGTGAATTGTGGTTTGTAGATGAGTACGAAGATCATCAAAGCTGGCGCGGCCGATGCTGACCCCTTCGAGACGTCGATCTCGCAGGCGCTGGTCGAGTTGGAGACCAACTCTGACCTGAAGGCGCAGCTTAGGGAGCTTTACATTACCAAGGCTAAGGAGATTGAACTGCACAACAAAAAGGTATTTATTTTTAGTTTCGTTTCATTAAAAACTAAAGAGACTTGAGATACCCTTTATAGGGTTGTGTTTTGTTTATCTTGGATTGTTATACTGCATGTCCCTCCCAGATGTGTGTTAGTTGCAACTTTCATTACCAAAGGTTAGAGGTTAGGTTAGTGAAAACTGTAAGATAGAATAAGAAAGTGAGTTATCCTTTAACACATGTCTTAATTCCTGACTGAGAAGCATGTACATTTTAGATATCAGTCAAAACTAAATTGTTTAAAGTTTCAGCCATTTTCATTATCAGCCAAAAATAATATAATTATTCAATTATACATACCCTGTAGAATGTAGGTGTTTCTTTATAAAACTTTTCCTATGTAGTCTGTGTGGGGCTTGACCTAATTAATCTTCTTACACTAATAAAATGTATAAATTAGTAGAATATCCAGTGTTTACTGGTTGTTTGATCCCTATCTACTGCATAAGGACATAGTATAATAAGTTAAATTATGGATTTTTCATGAGTTTTTCCATGTAATTCTAGGTAATCCACATATCTCCATTTTTTTTTTGTTATAGCATTGTGGCATGTAACTGTAAATAGTTTTAAAACACCTACAACATAAAATTGATAATCCTTTGATATCATTATAGTGAGATATAGATGTCTTAACAGTAGTAAAAAATATGATGTTTAACACTTTGAAAGAAAGCTGACAATGAAAGAGTTCAGTGTTATTATTTATTAAACCATACAAGCACTTTGTCTGTGGACATACTGTCACTGAAAACTTTAATAACAAAATTCTCATGATATTTATCTTTAATTTCCAGTCAATCATCATCTATGTGCCGATGCCCAAGCTGAAGGCCTTCCAGAAGATTCAGATCCGTCTTGTCCGAGAGCTCGAGAAGAAGTTCAGCGGCAAGCATGTAGTATTCATTGGAGACCGCAAGATCCTACCCAAGCCCAGCCACAAGACCCGCGTCGCCAACAAACAGAAGAGGCCACGATCAAGGTATCGATTCTCAACCCTTTGACTGCCACATTCGACAACGAAATATCGATCGTTACTAGTGCCGACCACAGCACTGGCCGACAGCTACGCCAATGTAGTATGAATTTTTCGCGGGCCGACGTAAAGTTAAATTTTGCTTAAAAATCATGATTGCCTGGTCATTGCCATGACATATTGTTTCCCCTCTTGGCTGTCAAAAGGTTCTTAACTTCAGTTTCCATCACTATGGAAGTGACTTTTTTTCTCTCTGGTTTTACTTCTTGCTTGTATCAACAGCAAGGTGAATTTGCCAATGTCTGAGTAGTTTGTTCATTTTCCTTTTTCAATGGACTGAATGTTTATTTGAAAAGCTTAGACGAAGGGAAAGGATTGACATATAATTTTGTCTAAATAATAAAGAATGGTAAAAAACTCAAAGACATTTCTGTATGTCTAGATAAAATTCAAGCAAAGCTATATCCTGTTGTTGAATGTTCACAGATTGAAATATAGCAAATATCAAACCATTTTTTTTTCTAATACAACAAAATTGAAAACATGAAATTGAACTTTTGCTAATGTTATCTATCTTATCAATTTTTTGTCCAACCTCCTTTATAAAAGCCTTTACTTTTGCTTTCTTTTTTTGTCTGATGATTACTCTGATGATAACTCTGAACATTTTTTATTAGAATTTTTCCAATTAAATATAAACTTCAACTGACTGAAGTTTACATTCAGAAACAATCTAAGCTACATTATACCCTTTCTAACTAACTATTAATCTTTTGGACGCCAACAACTGATATATTGGCCCCGCAGGTTCAGCGTCAAAGACCGATATATATGTTTTGATGGCGTCAAACAGGTTAAAATTATTTGACATTATTTTAAAATTTATCTGTGAAAACACAAAGGAAAAAAGATTGACATCTAATTGTCGTATGATACATCTATATATATTATTTTTAAATCTTCAAACCCTTGTTTTCCAGGACCCTGACGTCAGTATACGACGCCATCCTCGAGGACCTGGTCTTCCCCGCAGAGATTGTGGGCAAGCGCATCCGCATCAAGCTGGACGGCTCGCAGCTCATCAAGGTGCATCTAGACAAGAACCAGCAGACTACTATTGAACACAAGGTATGGAATATTTTCTTTGGTTACTGCGATGATTACTCATGAAATAAAACTATCTAATCTAAATGGATTAACTCGCGTATATTACCGAACCGTGTAGTGACTATATGGAACTCTTCACCAGAAACTTTTGTTAGTGCACAATCAGTGAATACTTTCAAAAATAGTCTAGACACTTATTTTAAGACTTGAAATAGTGCAATTTAAATACAAGTGCAGTGATATACACGCATTAATTAATACACTAGCGCTATGAGCTGCTAGTGTATTAATTAATTAATAATAATAATTAATCAGTTCCCGTGTGTGTCGCGGGTGTCGTAGGAGCCGACTAAAAAGGTTTGAATTGTCACAGTCCATTCCTTTATTGAAGATTGATGATGGGCAGCAGCGTCATCAAAGTGGACACATCTGCTTGCCCAGCGTGGCGATTATGGACATTTACCTCCTAATGCGTCCATACGCATCACTAATATAATGTAATATATAAAATAAAGTCACTTTTTCTGTTCCTATGTCCCTTTGTACGCTTAAATCTTTAAAACTACGAAACGGATTTTGATGAGATTTTTTTTAATACCGAGCTGACCACTTACCGTGAGCTTACCGTGGGACTAGGTCGATTTGTGTAAAGATGTCCCAAGATATTGATTTATTTGTTTAATAGGTAGAGTTATTCAAGAGGAAGGTTTTTAAGCAGGTATAGTACCCGTGCGAAGCCGGGGCGGGTCGCTAGTAGTTAATAAATAAAATGACTAGCAGTGGACTGAGATAGGCTGATGTGATATTAATCAAATTCGCGACCACGCCCACACACCACGAACCCTGTAAGGTGTTTGAAATATGGGAATGAAGTTCGACGTCATCAGCCTATCACAGTCCACTGCTGGACGTAGGCCTCTCCTATTAACTATGCGTATAAGACGCATTAGGAGGTAAATGCCCATAATCGCCACGTTGGTCAAGCGGATTGGCGATCGCAGTAATGTGTCCACTATGATGACGCTGCTGCCCATCATCAATATTTTATCAAATAATGGTCAGTGACACTTCAATCCCTTAGTCGACTCTTACGACACCCGCAGGAGGAGTTGGGGTGGTGACTAGGGCTGCCAACCGTCCCGCTATATGCGGGACGTCCCGTTTCTGGGGCCTCGAAGTATGGGTCCCGCAAAGGGTTCGCGCGGGACGCCGATTGTCCCGTTTTTCAGGGAACACTAAACAATAATAATATCGAAAGTACTGAGCTTAATATTTGGCAATAATTACAGAAAATAGTTCCTTATGTATATAGTTTACAGGAAAATCTGTAAAAAGTGTACCTATAGTATTTTTTTACTGCTACGGAACTCTTTGTACGCGAGTCCGATTCGCGCTTGGTCGGTTTTTATCACTTGATACACTTTTTCATGCATTCGCATGCATGCGTTCCGCATTTTATAGCCATGTCCCGCAATTCATTCGCGAATGTACCGCATATTTGTGAACTATGGTTGGCAGCCCTAGTGGTGACAAAATTTGTATTCTTACTGCCGTCACCACACGTGGGGATGAAGTTAAATTTGATTAATATACCTGAGTTAATCCGTTTTTGATAGTTTTATTTCACAAGGTATGTATTCAACTGAAGCTACCATGTAGGTACAGTCGCCATCAGGTGGGGCAATCACGTTTGTTATTCTGTCACGTCAGGGACAAAAGTGATTAAAACATGATTAGCCCCCATGGAAAGAATATCTTTTAAAAAACTGTCAAATTGAGTACCTCCTCCTTTTTTAAAGTCGAAAAACAGAAATACACGAGACGTATACTTATACCTACGAGTCGGACACAGCCTAGGTGTATGAACCAGCGTAACTCAATGTTGTACTTAAGTTGTGAGACTAAAATATTAGGATTCTTATGTGATTTCACCAGAGTTGAGGTGTATGATAATACACATATCTAAATAAGTACTAATTGCACAAAAGATTGATGATGGTCAGCAACGTCGTCATCAATGTCATCATAGTGGACACATTACTGCGATCGCCAATCCGCTTGCCCAGTGTGGCGATTATGGGCATTTACCTCCTAATGCGTCTCTAGGCATAGTTAATAGGAGTCTACGCATAGTTAATAGGAGAGGCCTACGTCCAGCAGTGGACTATCATAGGCTGATGATGAATGATGAAGCACAAAATATACTGAATCAACAAATGACTTAATGTGACTTCTGTCAAAATATTGAAGCAAATCCTTTGAACAAACTTTTTGGTCAATCTTGCAGTCGCAATTAGATTTGCTATCAGTACGAAAAAGAAACTCCTATTTTGTCTACATGACATGTTGTCGTGTGCGTGACCTCAACTCTCGTGTAACTACCTATATTAACCTTTTGGACGCCAACGACCGATATATTGGCAGCGCAGGTTCACCGCCAAGGACCGATATATAAGTCCTGGTCCACAGAGCAATATAAACCTACACGCATATGCGTAAAGCTCAAATTGTGATTTGACATTTTTTTGACGTGGCGTCAGAGTGATAGCTTTTGTATTTGACGTGGCGGCAAAAAGGTTAATGTGCTCAATGCTACCCAATACCACAGTAGCATACACCCGTAGCGTTTTGGCATATTTGTAACCATTGTTTCCTTTGTCCCCAGGTCGACACCTTCCAGTCTGTGTACAAGAAGCTCACGGGGCGCGAAGTCACCTTCGAGTTCCCTGAACCTTACTTGTAAACTAGATTATGACTTTACAATAAAACAAAATCCATATCCGACTGGTTTCATTTCACTAACATACTATACGGCTGGTTACACTCAACTTCGCAAATTTCGAGAATTTTTCTGTCACTCTAATGACTCCTTTGTTGGAGTGACAAAGACAAATCCTCGAAATTTAAGAACTGGTGTTCGCGGTAGCAGGTTAGGAGCCCTAGTAGTTTTTTCTGCCGAATTCGATATAAGTCCCATAGTAAAAGTTGATCGCAATTATGAGTAGATCCAGAAAATATAATTTTGTATCATGTTAAAGATTTCATCCTGTATAAAAGGACAGCTAACAGTCCGGGATGATGAAACTGGTCCTTAGTGCGACAATTTATTCTCCAGGGCCGGATTTAGAGGTTGAGAGGCTTTGGGGCAACAAAGGAGTGGAGGCCCCCTGGACTCCAATTATTTTCCAAATAAAGTAGACAATTTTTTTCAGTCAAGTTTTCAATAAATATTTTTTTGTGGAAACAAGTATAAATTATTTTATTATTTAGAAATAGTTATTTGTTATACAACGGTGCAAAGTTGTATTTTACCCGCGAGTATGAAATATGTTTTAACATACGAGAAGTAAAATACATTTGCACCCGTGTGTAACACAAAACTTTTCCCCTCACTATGACGAGGAAACTCAAAAAAGGTAATTATTTGTTCACATTACAATCATCATCAGGTTAGTGATAATAATTTTCGAAAAGCGTCATGTATTTAATGCAAGTTTTTGTCGCAGTAAACTTGGGACGAAAAAGTAAACGCAGCACGATTTTAACACATTCCTGTAGTTGCACACCAACGCCAATGCATTATTAAATCATTCTCATTCATTATTTTTACAAAATTATTACAGAACACTCTGAAAGTTGTTTAGTTTACTATTTTTATGCGTGTTCGATTCGGTGAATATAGATTATAACCTATAATATTTATTGACAATGTTGACATTTTCTGCGTTTTGTGATTGCATCTAGTCATCTTATCATCATTCACTAAAACAACGGTTACTTATGGAATTTTAGGATTTACGTGTTAAAATCAGCATATTATATAAAGGTTTGTATTTTAAACTAAATTCTCAAACAAATTATTGAGTTATCATTAATGTGGAACGACTTCCATGAGCATTTTACGTTTTGTTATCTGTTAAACGAAATTTTAGCGTTAACGAACGGAATCTTCCGAGCTTTTTTCGCCGAAAAATCGATGATTTCGCTGAAATTTAGTTCCCGGAGTAGATCACTTTCAATACTTACTCAAAAAGTAAAATTTTTACTAATGTTTACTAGTTAGAATTTGTTTTTTTTTTCGAAAACTCTATTGTGTTGGCCCCTCTTTCGTGAAGGCCCCGGGGCTGTAGCCCCGGTTGCCCCCTCCTTTATCCGGCCCTGTTATTCTCAATAAAAGGGCAAAAACGAAAACAAATGTCCAATAAGAAAAGTTTATTGCTTAATCTTAACAAATCAGTCCATCCCATTTTACGCGTTAATTTGAACATAAATATGCAATCATGTATATAACATAAAGCTCTTTAGTTGTATCTTTTTAATACTGAATTACTATTATTAAAAAGACTTCTAAATTTGTATTTATCACTTTAATATTTCAGTAAATAAGTACCTTATGGTATGGGTGAATCAACTTTTTTCTGCCTGTTATTACCATGGTTACGGTCGCCTGATTCACGCTGGTTCTATGGATAATTATGATACTTAAACTATGCCAACATGCATTTTTGTGGTGTTAATAAACCGTTTCCTTGATGGGCCATCATGGACTATGTGCATGTTCGCATAAATAAAGTAGCATAATTTTGCATAAAACCAACGTGACTCAGGCGACCGTAATCATGGCAATAACAGACAGAAAAAAGTTGATTCACCCTTATAATATCACGAGCAATCGATCCTAATACATAATTGCGTATTTACGACCAAACCCTAAAATCAAAGATAATTGCACTTGATTCAATGCAGTCTTAGAAAAAATGCAACATTAAAAAAACAGTATAAATAAACGGCCGAATAACAATCTCAAATACTAACAAAGTAAAATAATAAGACAAGTACAGGTAAATTCACGAAAGCTGGCACGAATGGATCGAGTAAGTGGCAGAAAGTATCTATGTGTGGATGTCTTAATGACAGTAGATACAGGTTGGTATAGGACGATCGCAGCATACACACAATGATAGATGTCATTCATTCCATTCGTGCCAGCTTTAGTTAATTTACCTGTACCGACCAGACTAAGAAGGCATCTAAATAAAATAACATTTTCATCACACTTGCTGTCTAAGCGCGCCATTGCTTGCGCGCGTAGCGGGAGTAATAGAAAAGTGAAATTCCCTAGGGAGTAATAGAAATGTCAGTACGTCATTTAATAATATTATGACTTAAAACTTATTTTTTGGTTGGCAAGTGTGATGAAATAACATTTTTGATGCGATTGATGATTTCATCATTCGATTTCGAACGTTACAACGAC